>CP135558.1:9214478-9247135 GCA_032402905.1 Khaya senegalensis | reverse complement strand
GGCTTTCCGTTTCAAGGTGGGTCATAAAATTAAGGAAATTAGAGTGAGATTAGATGAAATTGCAGCCGATAAGGATAAATTTAATCTGACTGAGAAAATTGAGAACAAACGTGTCATAACCAGGGATAGGGAAACCCATTCCTTTGTGATTGCTTCAGAAGTCATGGGTAGAGATATGGACAGAGAAAAGATCATAAATTTATTAATGCAGCAAAGTGAGGTTGAAAAAGTCTCCGTCATTCCTATTGTTGGAATTGGAGGTGTTGGGAAAACCGCACTTGCAAAATTGGTGTACAATGATCAAAGGGTAGACGAACATTTTGATTTGAAAATATGGGTATGCGTCCCAGATGATTTTGGACTCAAACAATCGATACTGAAGATTGTTAAATCCGCAACCAAAGCAGATTACAGCAACTTGGATGTTGAACAATTGCAAAGTAAAATGCAAGAACAATTGAGTGGTAGGAAATATTTACTCGTACTGGACGATGTATGGAATGAAGATCGTAAAAGATGGATTGAATTGAAACATTTGTTAATGGGTGGTGCTAGTGGAAGTAAAATCATAGTGACTACACGCAGTCGCCAAGTTGCCTCAATTATGGGCAGCGTTTCAATCTCAACATTTATGTTAGGAGCTCTTCCTGATGATGTGTGCTTGTCATTGTTTATCAAATGTGCATTCAGACCAGGGGAAGAGCATCAACATCCCAACCTAATGAAAATGGCAGAGGAAATAGTGAAAAAATGTGGAGGGATTCCTTTGGCGGTGAGAACACTGGGAAGTCTTTTGTATTCCTCAACCGATGAATCTTATTGGAAACATGTGAGGGATAATGAGATTTGGAAATTGGAGCAGAAGGAAAATGATATTTTACCTGCTCTCAAACTAAGCTATGATCATTTGCCATCTCATTTGAAACAATGTTTAGTCTATTGCTCTGTTTTTCCGAAAGATTTTGATTTCGACAATATAAGGTTGGTTAGGTTTTGGAGGGCACATGGGCTTCTACTGTTCGGTAGTGGGCACAAAGAGCCAGAAACTGTTGGCATGCAGTATTTGAAGGATTTAGTGTGCAGATCTTTCTTCCAGGATTTTGAAGAAGCAATTGATTTGTTCAGATTTAAAATGCATGACCTCATTCATGATCTTGCAGTACATATTGCAAACGGTGAGTGCGTAATAGTAAACTCTGGCCATGGCAAACAATTGGCTACCAGAAAAGCTCGACATTTATCATTTGTAAGATGTAATACATCTGAGGAGGATATTCTAGACTTGTTATCTAAATTAGGTCATGTGAGAACCATTGTCTTTCCAGTTTATGGAGAGGGACCTAACCAACAATTTGTTGAATTATGCATCTCAAGGTTCCGGTTCTTGCGGATGCTAGATATAAGTAATTCTAGCATTGAGGTTCTGCCAAAAAAGATTGGTAATTTGAAGCATCTGAGACATATTGGCCTATCAGGATGCAGTAAAATAAAGAAACTTCCAAAGGCCATCTGCAAGCTACAGAGTTTGCAAACTCTACTACTTGAAAGATGCCAGGAGCTAGAAGAGTTGCCAAGAGACATAAGGTACCTAACTGGCCTTCAAACGTTTGGTTTAACCACGAAACAGAAGTGTTTGCGAGAGAATGAGATTAGGTGTTTGAATTCTCTAAAACTTCTTACGATTTCTGATTGTTCAAATTTAGAATATTTGCTTGAAGATATTGGTCGACTCGAAGTCCTTCGAATTTTAGCAATTTTTGACTGTCCCAAGCTAATCTCACTGCCACGTGGTATCAAATACCTCAGCTCGTTAGAGTTTCTGATTATTAGTGGTTGCAACACGATAGATCTTGATTTTGGAATGCAATCGGATCATCATGATCACGAAATTAATGGGAGAATAAGCCCTCACCTTCGAGTGCTTGCGATTCGTGAATTGCCCAAGTTGGTGCAGTTGCCGCAATGGCTTCTTCAAGCTTCTGCTTTACAGGAGTTGATGATTGTAAATTGTCCTAACTTCATCGCACTACCAGATCAGCAGCAAAATCTCAAATACCTTCAAATTCTTGACATCAAGGATTGTCCAAAGTTGACATGTCTGCCGGAGGATATGCATCTCCTCACTGCTCTGAGAAAATTAGTAATTAAAGGGTGTCCTGCACTTAGTGAAAGATGCAAGCTAGGAAAGGGTGAAGATTGGCCCAAGATTGGGCATATTCCCCATATTGAGCTTGACGGCGAAATGATCAAATCACCGAATTAATGATTGTCCTTAGTTAAGGTATTCATACATTTAGTTAGTTATTGCGCATTACTTCTAACTTGCAATGCTGCCTGGTTTAACTGTTTTGTTGTTTAATTCATTTGAATGACTGACTTTAATATGTTTAAACATGCAGCATTTTAACACTTTATTCTTGGGAAATGATGTGATTTTATCAAACATTTGTTCTTTCAATTCACATACAAGAAAAACTGCCAAGATTTCCCCAGGGTTGGTAAAATACTTATTTATTTTATTTGTTTCTGTTGTGTATCCGAAGCAGCATCAATGAATTATGTCAAATTTAACATTATATGTTTTTAATTTCTTTGTTCAAAGTTCCATTTGCCCTCATTTCTTTTTCCTAAATCTTGCAGATCTCCATGTTCATGTTCATGGTGGTGGTTCAGACAAGGGTCTCCACGTGGTTGGTAAGGAAGGTCTTAATTTGTTTTATTGAGTTAAAAAGTGTTGTACATATGACATATTGTATGCTTTGTAATAATAAACCTTATCATTTATGTTTATGTCTCAATGATTCTATTGCACTTGTAATGTTTTATGAAAAAATTAACTTGTGTTCTTAGCTTTGCCACTAATACTGCATATAATTTCAATATTATTTTATTGGTAATGTTTTCATCCACTGGTAAATTCCGTACTTTATGTTTTCAAAGCTAGGATGATATTTAAATTGTTGAGTTTGAACTAACTACTGTGCAGATGATATTTTGGTTGTTACATAACAATGCCGTTTTTACCGAGAAACTTGGTGTGGTGATGAGCGAGAATCAGCTGGTGGAATTCTTTCCCAAATTCCTCCTTGAATTTAGAGTTTGTTTGTGATGCACTCTCTTCAGTACACAAATCTAACAACTTGTTGCCCCACTACGCTGTTCATTAAACTTTTGCACTTTTGATGTTGATTCATTTTGTCGGGAAAATGAGTTGTTACTGAACTTATGCTACAATACATAATTATGCTTGATGTGTTTAATGCTCTTGGTTATGTCTGTGAATAAATGATACTGACTTGAGTGTATTTTGTGACAGAAAGGATGCTAACCAAGAAACATTTGTTATATCCTATTTACCGTGCTACAAAAAATCAACTGCACATGCAAGAAAAATTCAAGATCTCATCACAATAATTGGCAAAAAATCACCCAGGGCTATTGTTCAGTACTGATAAAATAAAATTTGAGTCGATCTTTAAGAGCTCTTTCCGACTTAATACAACAGGTGTAAGCTGTTATTTTGTTCTCTCCTTGAAATGAATTACCAGACTCGTACAAGTTACCCAAGGCAATGGGTGATGACAAGGGAACTGACTACTTTGTGATTACGGCTGGCTGCAATCAAAGCTGTCATTCTGATACTGTTTAGTGTTTACAACCGCGAAAAGTTTTAAGACCGCCCGACACTCAAAAAGAGGACCTCAAGGACAGGGAAGAAAACTTAAAGTTTCATCGTCACTATCTTAAGCAAGTGGTCTTGTATTTGCTTCCTGAAAGTAGGAGAATAGAAAAGGGTTATAAATTTTGGAAAGGGAGTCGGGATGCTTAATAACTATTACAGATTACCAATATTGTATACAGCTGATAGGAGTGATTCGAAAGAGAGATTTGGAAAATATCCAAGGTGTAGTGCTGGTTATAATTGTTAATTCGCACCTTAGCATACTGAAATTGCCATTGCTATCACTACCTCCCTTTGATCATGCAACCAGTGGCTCCAGTAGAAGCGAGTAAAAATGCTGCATGGTTGAGTGATCTTTGGGAAATATCTGAAATTGGCAACTAGAACAACAAACAGCACTAAAAGTATCAGAGTTTTGGCTACTCTCAAAGACTGCTTAAACTTGTCAGGTCTGATTTATTGTGTGGGCTATATAGCACAAAGGACAGAATGTCTCTGAGGAAATAGATTCACAAGGCTTTCGATTGAATCTCTTATGACGCCTTCGGGATGCTAAAGGAACACTAGAGTCATTTGGTTCTGGAATCTTGTTGAAGTGAAATGGGGTTCGCCTTCCAGCTGTTCTCACAATTGTGCACTCTCGAGAAAGTGGTTCTCTCCCTGAAAAATTGGAAATAAAAATAAGCAAGCACAATGACATCAATAATTTTGAGAATGCTAGAAAAATAAAAATAAAATTCTATGCAAATGACGAGCAAAACAACTTAATTTATCTCAAGTGCTAAAACCTATCTTCCAAATTCTCGAGAAAAAATGATAAACCTACTTCTACATGTCTGATCAACAGAACTTTGGTCCTAAGCCAACTTTCCGCTTCAAAATAGGAGTCAGCCCTCTGCCTGTGCCCCCAAAATCTGATGACATGCAATTACATCAAAGTGCATAGTGAACTCTTCCGTTGTTTGTGGGTGTGTGTGAGGTACATGTGAATATTCTTTCATTTAAGGGTTTTTTTTCCAAATAAAAAAAAATGGCAACACGGACGGACATTGAATTTATGGACAAAATCTGAAAATTCCAGGCCCTCCTGCAATGGTTTCACACATGATCATACCAAACCATTGATAACAGAGTGAGGCTTGTTAAGAAACTCCAGTCTGTAGACTGCCCTGCCAAGAGATCAGACCTATCATTGAGTAATAAATTTGTCGATGCCATCAAACCTATCATAATTTTATTTCTTGATAAATATAAACTAAAAAAATCTCAATTGAAAGGATGAAAAATAATTAGTTGACTTGCAGTTATGCAAAGAATATTGTGAAGTAATTGGTCATATGATTGATTCTAAACTGATAGTGATAGAAATTATATACCCATCAAGTTGGCAAAGCTCTTGAGCGAGACAGTCACTAAGTGGAAGAACTACTGGAATCATCCTCCTTGCATCATCATAGTGTATATCTGCTGGTAAAGAATAGCCTTGACCCGGTAAACGAATATAACAAAAAAATCACAACCACGACGTGGAACTATAAAACTGCAGATATACAATAACTTTCTATGGGATATTAGCAGTTTACAGTCACAGTTGGAAGAAAAGAAGAAAGGAACATTACACTTAACAACAGAATGTGTCACCACATCACATATGTTTTGCCTCTCACTTTGGCCAAATGCAAATATTTTTCATCTAATGGCTGATGGAATAATACTTTGGCCGAAAACTTAATATAAAAAACAATCAAATTCTCAACTCTCAATTTAATCAATTAAATAATTTAGAGAGATAAGTTTAAAAAAAATAGCATTGATATTGCTAATTTGATACTGTTGATGTTGATGTTAATGTAGCGCGTTCCTAAGCAGAAATTTTTGCAGCAAGTGTAATATTTACGGACACTGTTCATTGCATAAAATTAAAACAGGTTGAGTATAGTTTATGCAAATCTGGGTTATATTATTATACCAATTACTCTCAAATACTTGCAAACTGTTTGTCTTCTTTGTAATAAACAACCTGAGAGAGTAGTACTGCGCTTTTGCACCTGTTTGATCTTTGTTTTTTGCTCTGCATTTGCTGGTTTAATTTTGCTGCACTTTCTTTACTCGCAGAATTATGGCGGAATCCTTGATCTCTGCTATTGCTGAAAGGGTCTTGAGTACGATAACTTCCCTCCCTTCCGAAGAAGTTAGATTGGCAATCGGTGTCTAAAATGACGCAGAAATGCTTGCCGACACCTTGAGGACTATCAATGCTGTTCTCCAAGATGCCGAGGAAAAACAGGCTGAGAGTCACAATTACAAGCTCAGAGTTTGGCTGGAAAAGCTTAAAGATGTTTGCTACGACGCAGATGATGTGTCGGATGAATTTGAAGTCCAAGTTATTCGCAGGCAAGTTATTAATCGTGGGAGCTTTACAAAGAAGGTACACGACTTCTTTTATCATTCTAATCATTTGGCTTTTCGTTTCAAAATGGTTCATAAAATTAAGGAGATTAGGGTGAGATTAGATGAAATTGCAGCTGAGAAGGACAAGTTTGATCTCACCAGGGAAAATCGACAACCAACGTGTCGTAATCAGGGATAGGGAAATCCATTCCTTTGTGATTTGCTTCAGAAGTCATGGGTAGAGATATGGACAAAGAAAAGATCATAAATGTATTGCTGCAGCAAAGTGAGGTTGAAAATGTCTCCATTGTTCCTATTGTTGGAATTGGAGGTGTTGGGAAACCACACTTGCAAAATTGGTGGACACTGATCAAGAGTAGACAAGCATTTTGATTTGAGAGTGTGCATATGCGTCTCAGATGATTTAAACCCAAACAATTGATACCGAAAATTCTTGAGTCCACAACAGAAGTGGATTACAGCAACTTGGATATTGAAGAATTGCAAAGTAAAATGCAAGAACAGTCGATAGGATGGAAATATTTACTCGTACTAGACGACGTGTGGAGTGAAGATCATAAAAGATGGATTGAATTGAAAAATTTGCTAATGGGAGGTGCCGATGGAAGTAAAATCATAGTGACTGCACGCAGTCCCCAAGTTTCCTCAATTACGAGCACCGTCTCAATCTCAACATCCACATTGGAGCTCTTCCCGATTATGTGCACTTATCATTGTTTATTAAATGTGCATTTAGAGCAGGAGAAGAACATCAACATCCCAACCTAATGAAAATGGGAGAGGAAATAGTGAGAAAATGTGGAGGAATTCCTTTGGCGGTGAGAGCACTGGGAAGTCTATTGTACTCCTCAACTGATGAATCTTATTGGAAACATGTGAGAGATAATGAGATTTGGAAATTTGAGCAAAAGGAAAATGATATTTTACCTGCTCTCCAACTAAGTTATAATCAATTGCCATCTCATTTAGAGCGATGTTTTGTCTTCTGCTCTATCTTTCCGAAAGATTATAAATTCGCTAGTTTACAGTTGGTTGCGTTTTGGAGGGCAGAGTGATTTCCACATTCCGTTAATGGAAATGAAGAGCCAGAAAATATTGGTATGCAACATTTGAAGGAACTAGTATGCAGATCTTTGTTTCAGGATTTTGAAAATGGAATTAATTTGTTCAGATTTAAAATGCATGACCTTGTTCATGACCTTGTAGTACAATTGGCAAACAGTGAGTGCATAGCGGTAAACTCGGGCATCGGATAACAATTAGCTTACAGAAAAGCTCGACATTTATCATTTGTCGGTTCTAACACATCTGAGCGGGATGTTGTAGATTTTATTACGTAAATCAGATTGTGTGAGTGTAAGCATACAATCTTAAAGCATGCTTTAAAAATCCAAGAAATCGAGTGTGGAAGCTAAGGAACACTAACCTCTCACCAGTGCTTTTGTTGACATTTCTTGATGCTACCAAAGTCTTCAAAGCTTTCTAAATCCTCTCAAGATGGTGTTTAACAAGAATTTCGAGTTTAGGGACCTCAGCAAAGCAAAACACCTCCCAATTTATAGAATTCTTCCCATCAAAGAATTCTTATACTTAATGGAGATTTAATGGCCATTCAATGCTGCAGTTACAAGTTTGGAATTTGAATTTGGAGTTACAAAAACATAATGGGGAGTTAAGGACCATAATTTGATTGTTTCAAATTCAATTTGAATTTGTAACTTACATTCTCCCACTTGGCCCGTAAACTTCAAATTCTCATATACAAGAAACAACATACATGAATCATAGCGATATATTATCAAAATTGACAACTTCTCTTCTATGTATTATAAATGTATGATACTTCTTACTGCAACTTTAATGTGGTAATCTTAATGAATAAATCCTATGTTTATTCTTGGTCCATCATAATGACCTTAACTTAATGAATAAACCTCATGTTTATTCTAGGTCTAATAAATTTGTTTTCTTTCAAATAAATGTGCACACTTTATAAGAAAACAAATTATCAGAGTTTCATTAATAGTAATAAATTTATATACTGGAACCAAGTCCCATATGAACTACATGATCCTTAAACTTTAATGGTGGCATGCCTTTTATTAAAGGATCTGCAATCATCAATTCAGTGCTAACGTGCTCAATGACCACTTTATTTTTCTTAACACGTTCCCTAATGGCTAAGTATTTAATGTCGATGTGTTTACTTCGACTCTCACTTTTATTATTCTTAGCCAAAAATACAGCAGCTGAATTGTCACAATATATCCTTAATAGCTTAGAAATAGAATTCACAAGTCTAAGCTCAGATATGAAACTCTTTAACCATACTCCATGAGAGGTAGCCTCAAAACACGAAACGAACTCAGCCTCTATAGTGGAAGTAGCAATCAGTGATTGCTTAGCACTTCTCCAAGATATGACTCCGTCAACTAACATAAAGATGTATCCAGATGTTGATTTTCTTGAATCATTACAGCCAGCGAAGTCCGAATCTGAGTAGCCAATTACTTCCAAATTGTCAGTTCGTCTATACATAAGCATGTAATCTTTGGTCCCTTGAAGGTACCTCAAAACTTTCTTTATAGCTTTCCAGTGGTCCAATCCTAGGTTACTCTGATATCTTTCTAATATTCCAACTGCGAAAGCTATGTTAGGTCTTGTACAGACTTGAGCATACATAATGCTTCCAACAGTTGAAGCATACGGAATGTTGTTCATTTGTTCCTTTTCGAGATTATTTCTAGGGCATTGGTTCAAATTGAACTTATCTCCCTTAACAATTGGTGCTACACTTGGAGAACAATCCTTCATCCGAAATCTTTCTAGAACTTTATTGATATAAGTTTTTTGAGACAAACCTAAAATACCCCTATGTCTGTCTCTATGTATCTTAATGCCAATGACATAAGATGCTTCACCCATATCTTTCATATCAAAATTTTTAGAAAGGAATTGTTTCACTTCATGTAGAAACCCTTTATTATTGGTTGCAAGTAATATATCATCCACATATAGAACAAGAAAATAAATTTTACTCCCACTAACTTTCTGGTATATACATTGATCCATGATATTTTCTTCAAAACCAAATGAAGAAATAATTTCATGAAATTTTAAATACCATTGCCGAGAGGCTTGTTTCAATTCATATATAGATTTCTTAAGTTTACAAACCAAATGCTCACCACCACTGGAAGAGAATCCTTTAGGTTGTTTCATATAAACCTCTTCTTCTATATCACCATTAAGGAATGCCGTTTTCACATCCATTTGATATAACTCTAAATCAAAATGAGCTAGTAATGCCATGATTACACGAAAAGAATCCTTTTTAGAGACAGGAGAAAAAGTCTCTGTGTAATCGATTCATTCTTTTTGAGTGAACCCTTTGGCAATAAGTCTAGCCTTATATCTCTCAATGTTGCCTAATGAATTCTTTTTAGTCTTAAAGATCCATTTACATCCAATGAGTTTGAACCCTTTAGGCAACTCAACAAGGTCCCAGACTTCATTCGTTGACATAGAATTCATCACATCTTTCATGGCATTATACCATAAGTCGGATTGCTCACAACTCATGACTTGTGAAAACGTTTTCGGATCATTTGCAGTTCCAATATTATAATCTGACTCTTGTAAATACACAATATAATAACTAAAAATTAGTGATTTTTTTACTCTAGTAGATCTTCTTAATGTTGCTTCAATATTTTCTTGAGGAGTATGTTGTACAATTGGTTCTTCAATAACTTAATCTACTAAAGTATCACTAGTCTGTGAAATTTGATTATCATTTAGTTGAATATCAACCATTGATGGATCAACATCCATTTGTACTGAAGGGATGTTGTTGATGACAATCACTTTAGTACTTGAAGTGTACGGTTCTGAATGATCATTCTCAGAAACTTTGTTCTGGGATTGATTCCTCCCACTAATCAAGTCATTCTCAAGAAATTTAGCATTTCTTGATTTCACAAACTTAATGTGATATGATGGACAATAAAATTTGTATCCTTTAGACCTTTCTGAATATCCAATGAAATATCCACTAATGGTCTTAGGATCTAATTTCTTCTCTTGCAGATTATAAACTCTTATTTCATAAGGACAACCCCAAACGCGTACATGTTGCAAACTCGGTTTCCAACCTTTCCATAACTCAAATGGCATTTTAGAAACTGCCTTAGTTGGAACTCGGTTTAATATGTACACAGCTATCTAAAGAGCTTCTGTCTACAATGATTTAGGAAGATTGGAGTTGCTAAGCATACTCCGCACCATATCCAACAATGTTTGATTTCTTCTTTCTACTACACCATTCTGGTATTGAGAACCAGGCATAGTATATTGGGCAACAATCCCATGTTGTTGAAGAAATCTCGCAAATGGTCCAGGTGCTTATCTATTTTCTGTGTATCTACCATAGTATTCACCACCTCTATCAAATCTCACGATCTTTATTTGCTTACCGCATTGTTTCTCTACTTCAACTTTGAATATTTTAAAAGCATCTAATGCTTCATCCCTAGTATTTAACAAGTAGAGATACATAAATCGTGAATAATCATCAATAAAAGTGATAAAATACTTATGACCATATGAGTCTATATTAAAACTACAAATGTCTGTGTGTATGATTTCTAATAAGTTTGAACTCCTCTTAGCACCTTTCTTTGACTTATTGGTCTGTTTTCCCTTTATACAGTCCACACAAGTCTCAAAATCGGTAAAGTCTAAAGCACTAAGTACTTTATCATTTACTAACCTTTTGATTCTTTCTATAGAGATATGTCCTAATCTCCGATGTCGCAACATAGAAGAATTTTCATTCATAACACTTCTTTTTACACCAGTATGAGTATGCATTGTATTATAACAATCATTATTTTGTAAATTAATATGAAAAAGACCATCGGACAATGTACCATTTCCAACAAGTTTTGATTTATAAAAAATTTTCAGAAAAGAATATCCATAGGGTACAAGTCTCGAAATAAAAATTAAATTTCTAAAAAAAATAGGAATATAAAAAATTTTTTTCAAATTTATTACAAAACTACTATTGAGAATCAAACTACATGTCTTAATAGCCTCCACAGTTAAGTGTATCTTATTTTCAGAATAGATAAAACGCTTAACTTCCATTGGTTTCCTTAGGTTTTGCAAGCCTTGCAAAACGTTTGTAATGTGGATTGTAGAACCAGAGTCAATCTACCATGTGTTATGATAAACTTCAGTCATATTAGATTCATAACTTACAAGAAAAAAAAGAAATACCTTTCTTATTAAGCCATTGCTGAAACTTAATGCAATCCTTCTTAATATGTCCCTTTTTCTTACAAAAGAAACATTTGGATTCTTTCTTTATTTCAGCTTGGACAGGTATTTTGCCTTTCCTTTTCTTCTTAATTTTTCCCTTCGTTGTTAGATGTGCACTTTGAATATTCACTCCCATTTCCGCTACCAACCTCCCTTCTTGAATACACATAGTCAACAATTCATTAATTGACCGTTTATCTTTATGTGTGTTATAAGAAATTTTGAAGGGTCCATATGGTTGTGGAAGTGAATTCAAAATATAATGCATAAGAAAAGGTTCAGACATTGTCACATCCAATGATTTTAGTTGAGCTGCAATGTCCCTTATCTTCATGATGTGCTCTCGCACACCAGTAATAGTGGTTAGTTTTATGGAAGAGAATTGTATAATAAGGGTACTAGCTAGTGCTTTATCTGAAGACTCAAACTGTTCATCAATAGCCTTCATTAAAGCATGGACATCATCATGCTGACCGACTGAACCACGTATACTAGCAGAAATTTTAGTCTTTATGAACATTACATTAAGGCGATTAGATCGCTCCCAACGTTTATAAAGCTTAATTTGTGCCGGAGTGCTAGCATCAGTAATAGATGGTAGTTCGTCTTTCCGAATAGCATAATCTATATCCTGCCACCCTAAATATAACAATACTTTCTCTTTCCATATCTTATAGTTATCTCCTACCAGTTCAGGAACTTCTAAGTTGATATCAGATATATTTGTAGGTTGTGATACTGCAAAAATACATGCTTATGATGAATTTTATTGAGGCTTAATCATCATATTTTATCAATATAAAATATATACAAAATATGAATCACATGACATAAAATACTACCTATGGGTTAAATATTTTATTCAAGTAGATTTACATATCTTAATGATAAAACTATTATATTATATCTAATATGATTAATTACAATTAATGTCTTAAACTTTATGCGATCCTAACTTAATATAAAGTTTCATTTAATTTAGGGATGTTATGGCTACTCTCTATTCTATTAAACTTTATGGATCACAAAGATATTCAAATATATGATTATGATTTAATCCTTATGCCTTATAGAAATTTTTACCAAAATATTTCTATGTCCATTGTACAGGTAATAGAGAGCACTCTATTTAGCTAACAATCACAATAGGTTAATTCCCAGGAAAGATTGGAGGGGTCACAAACAGTCCCACTTAAAACCCAACCTTCTTAGACAGAATTTTTCCAAACATGTAATTAGAAGCAAATAAAATACTACTACTATACCTAACAATAATATGACATTTTACCATTTTACTTAAATTTTATGTATTCATTTTTTAAAATAAATTTGCATACTAATTCTCATTTCTCTAATGTATGCGTAAAACAAAAAATACATAAATCAAGCAAATTATACAATTGCATATATAAAACATAAATTATATGCTTAAAATAAACAATTAAATTAAACTATGCATATAACATAACATAAATAATATGCATAAATTCAAACATTTAAATTAAATTTAAATATGTATATAGTAAATTTAAATAATATGCACTTAAAATTACCTAAATTCAATTTAAAACTAAATGGCATATAACATGTATTTAGACCAAAATCAAAATGAACAAAAATAGATTTTTAGACTAAATTGCATAATTTAATTTAATTACATCCAAAATTAAAAATAAAATAAAATAAAATTATTAATAAATTTAATTTTAATTTATTAAAAATTTATGAAATAATAAATATATTTTAAAATAAAATATAAATTCAATTATGGGTGTTTCAAATTATTCATGCAATTAATACGGTATTACAACGGTTAAAAGCCAATAAATGCGCCATTATAACACAAAAATTGTGTGTGGCCTAGTGGTTAAGGATATATTTTGGGCTTGGGTTGGTGTTCGAATCCTGACCCTTGCACTTATTTTTCAAAAATAACAAGCCCCGTATGACATGTTATCCGAATAGCCCAGAGATAGCCGACATATCATCCACTGGTAAGGGTCTTCTTCAACCTCTAGCCTGGTCGACCCGATCCGAATGCAGACTCACGAACCCGGTATCATATCCGATCAATTTTTAACCATTTTTAACATCGTTTTCAATGTTTTTTACATCCAAAATATCATAAATCCAATGTTAAGATGATTTATAACATAAATTTACATCAAAAACAAATAAAATCATGTTGCATAAGAATCAAAATCAATTTAACAAACCCATATTATCATTTCATGTTTTCTCCGAAAAAAACTCAACAAACTAAGTAAAGCAGAGATTATTGACATGCTTTGATACCAAATGTAAGCATACAATCTTAAGGCATGCTTTAAAAACCCAAGAAATCGAGTGCGGAAGTTTAGGAACACTAACCTCTCGCCATTGCTTTTGTTGACGTTTCTTGATGCTACCAAAGCCTTCCAAGCTCTCTAAATCCTCTCAAGATGGTGTTTAACAAGAATTTCGAGTTTAGGAACCTCAGCAAAGCAAAACACCTCCCAATTTATAGAATTTCCCGCATCAAAGAATTCTCACACTTAATAGAGGTTTAATGGCCACTCAATGCTGCAGTTACAAGTTTGGAATTTGAATTTGGAGTTACAAAAACATAATGGGGAGTTAAGGGCCATAATTTGATTATTTCAAATTTAATTTGAATTTGTAACTTACAGTGAGAACCATTCTCTCTCCAGTTGTTGGAGAGGGATCCAATCAACAATTTGTTGAATCATGTATCTCAAGATTCCGGTTCTTGTGGATGCTAGATATAAGTGATTCTAGCATTAAGGTTCTGCCAAAAAAGATTGATAATCTGAAGCATCTGCAATATCTTGACCTATCAGATTGTCGTAAAAGAAAGAAAACTTCCAAACTTCATTTGCAAGCTGCAGGGTTTGCAAACTCTGTTACTTACAGGATGTGAGGAGCTAAAAGAGTTGATTAAGTCTGAAGATTAAATGGGCTGTCAAATCTCATTCCTTGCAAACATCTCTTGGAGCCCACAAGATCAAGCCCAAGCCTTTTCCAGCACATTAGCCAATACTCACCCTTTCTTCTGCTTCGATAAAACGACAAAGTTTGTTACAACGGCAGATTCTTCCAGCTTCTCTTACCAAGGACAACAAGATCGTCATCATTTCCTTTTTCACAGATTCTCAACGTATAATTTGTCTTATAGTACACCTGTCATCTTATTTTTCCTTGATCTTGAAGTCATTCTCTATATATAATAATTTCCTTCCTCTATTTTAGATAGGTTGTAATCCATACTCAAGACTCCTCGTTCTGTTATTAAAATATTTCAGTATTTTTTGTGAGTGTAAGTGAATTTCAACTTGGTATCAGAGCAAGGTTAGTCACAGATTCACCATGGCCTCATCGTCTCAACAGTTAGTCTATGGATCCTAAGTAAACTTACCTTCACATAACACCACTGTTCATAACAACAACCTCAATTTTTCCAACACTATCAAGCTTAACGAAGCCAACTTCCTCTTATGGAAATCCCAAGTCCTTCTATCTATTTGAGGAAATGACTTAGAGGAATTTTTAGATGCCAATGTAGACATACCCAACAAATACCAAACGTCAGTAGATGAAGATGGAGCAAAAACTACAAGAATCAATCCTGAGTATAAGGCATGGATGAAGCAAGACCAGCAACTCATGGGTTGGATTCTTTCCACACTGAGTGAACCTATGCTGGTAGCAGTTGTGGGATGCAGTTCTTCAGCAGAGCTTTGGTCTTCTCTCGAAAAAAGCTTCGCAGCAAAATCTATGTCTAAAATATTGAACTTAAGGAGTATGATTATGTCCACTAAGAAGGAAGGAATGACCATTACAGAATATTTCCACAAAATGAAGGGTTTATTTGATGCTTTGAAAACAGCGGGTGATTTTATTTTAGACTGAGATCTCATCCTCTATATACTTGGAGGCCTTACTCGAGAATACAATTTCATCATAGTGAATGTATTGTCTAGGCCTAAAATTCCTTCTATGGAAGAGGTTTATTCCATGTTCTTAGTCAAGAAAATTAACTAGAAGGTTGGAATGGGATACCAAAGTCTGGTTTCTAATTTAAGATAACTGCCAACATAGCTCAATCCAACAACAATACAAGAAGAGACTGGAATCAAAGCAATCAGAACATGTAGACAAATCATGGTGAAAGAAGAAGAGGCCGAAACTCAGGAGGAAGAAATGGAGGACAAAAACCGACATGTCAGATTTGTCTTAAGGTAGGTCATGTAGTGGCTGATTGCTGGCACAGATATAACAAGGAGTTCAATCCACATCAAGCTCAACAGAAGTCAAAATCTGCATATGTAGTTGTTTTAGAGATGAATGCTGATCTCTCCTGGTATATGAACAGTGGTGCAAGTCATCATGTCACAAATTCGATGAAAAATCTCACAATTAATCAAGAATACCGAAGAGGAGAGAAACTCGCAATAGGTAATGGACATAATTTATCTATTACTCATGTTGGTAACAGTAAGATAGTCACTCCACACACACATCAGTAATTACACTTGAGAGATGTTTTATTAGTCCCTAAAATAACTAAAAACCTTATTAGTGTTTCAAAGCTTATGCGTGATAACGATGTTGTGGTTGAATTTTGTAAAAACTTTTGTGTTGTCAAGGACATGAAGAGGCAGAAAGTTCTACTGAAAGGAATTGCTAAGAAGGCAATTTATCAAATGCTGAAGTGTGCTGTCTCAAAACCCAAAAATTTTAGATTAGTCAATTTAGTTTCAGTTTCTAAGCCTTTTTATTCCAAAAATAGGACTGTATCCAATAAACTTGATCATATAGGTTCATTGAAGAACTTGAAATCTAAGGAAATGGTTGACACATGGCATAAAAGACTGGGGCATCCTAATATAAAAGTTCTCAAAAACCTTCTTTCAACTTGTAATGATCATGTTTTGAGAAATGAAAGAATTACGGTTCAATCTTTATCTTTCTGTCCTGCTTGCCATTATGGAAAGATGCATCATATTCCATATAAAGCCGTTGAAACAAAATCTAAAACTCCTCTTAAACTTATACACTCTGATGTTTGGGGTCCAGCCCCAACTATTTCATTGAATGGTTATAGATACTATGTGGCCTTTGTTGATAATTACACTAGGTTCACCTGGATATTTTCCTTAGTTTTTAAATTCGATGCATTTAGCATGTTCAAATAGTTTAAAACACAAGCAGAAAGAACTTTCGATGATAAAATCAAATCCCTACAGTGTGACATGGGAGGAGAGCTCAAAGCTTTTAAACCTTATCTAGTTGAACATGAGATTAACCTTAGATACTCTTGCCCTCACTCTCACTATCAAAATGGTAAAGTAGAGAGAAAACACAGACATATTTCTAAAATTGGTCTTACACTTTAGCACAATCCTTTATGCCTCTTAAATTTTGGTGGGAAGCATTCTACACATCAGTTTATCTTATAAATAGACTTCCTACTGCAGTGTTAGGTCACAGGTCACCATTTAAGATGTTAATGAACCATAAACCTGACCTAGAGCTTTTAAAGGTATTTGGCTGTGAGTGCTATCCTTATCTTAGACCATACAACAAGAATAAATTCAATTTTCATACAACTAAATGTGTGTTCATTAGCTATAGTCCTCATCATAAATGATACATGTGCATGCAGCCATTTAAAAGAATTTATATTGCCCAAAATGTTATATTCAATGAAGATTCCTTCTCTTTCAAAACTGACCCCAACTTATTTAATACATATTCCACTGATAATTCATCAAACACTCCAATGCCATTTTTTAGTATGCATAATTAGTTTTCTAAGATTCACAAAGACACAACAGCAGTCAATGAGTCCCTCTCAGTAGCTTCAGATTCAGTTGAACTTTCTGCCTTTCAAGTTCAGGAACAGCAGTTGAGCTCCTCTATCAACTCACACCAATCAAAAAATTTAGTTTCCCCATCAAGTGTACCTTCACAAAACTTGCCTTCTTCTTCAACACTTGAGCCTACAGAAATTGTCCAACATTTACCCAGCCATTCTATGATAACCCGAGCAAAGGCTGGAATTTTCAAGCCAAAAGTGTATAATGCTAATGTGTTGGAGTCACTGCATACTAGCATTCCTATTAATGAAAAGGATGCTTTAAAGGATCCAAAATGGAAGGCTGCCATGCTGGATGAATACAATGTAGTCATGAAAAATGAAACGTGGGAGTTAATTCCATATAGGCAGGATATCAAATTGGTTGGGTGCAGATGACTTTTTAAAATCAAGATGAATCCAAATGGAAGCATTTAGAGATACAAAGCCAGAGTTGTGGCAAAAGGATTCACTCAAACTCCAGACATATATTACTTAGAAACCTACAGTCCAATTGTAAAGCTAGCCACTATCAAAGTGATTCTCAATTTGGTCATTCATAAAGATTGGAAATTAAGGCAAGTTGATATCAACAATGCCTTTTTGAATGGAGAATTATCAGAGATAGTGTACATGAGGCAACCTGTAGGATTTGTGGGTTCCTCCAAACCAAATTATGTTTGCAAATTAAAAAAGACTCTTTATGGACTCAAGCAAGCTCCTAGAACCTGGTTTGACAAGCTCAAGTCGGCCTTAACAGCATGGAATTTCATCAACTCAAAGTCAGATACTTCATTGTTCTTTAAGGTAAATAATTACAGCATTACACTTCTATTGATCTATGTCGATGATATTATAATAATTAGTAGCTGTTAAATCCAAATTGAGAAACTGGTTCAATAACTCAACAAGAGTTTTGTACTAAAAGACCTAGGGAAATTCAGTTATTTCTTGGGTTTTGAAATAACCAGAAAGCTAGATTCACTTTTTATGTGTCAACAGAAGTACATTACTGACCTGCTTACAAAGACCAACATGTTAAATTGCAAGGGAGCATCCACACCAATGGTTACTGGAACAAAACTATCAAAAGACAATAGATTCTTTGAAAACAAAACTTTCTACAAATCTGTGATAGGATCGTTACAATATGCTACAATGTCGAGGCCTCAAATTTCTTATATAGTGAACAGGTTAAGTCAGTATATAAGTAATCCTCTTGAGTCACATTGGAAAGCAACAAAAAGAGTCATGAGATGTCTTAAGCATACCAGTCATTTTGGACTTGAATTCAATAAGACAGAAAAAATGAAACTTGTAGCATTTGTAGACACTGACTAGGGAAGTGATGTGGATGATAGAAGATCAATTAGTGGCTGCGACATATATTTAAGAGGTAATCTTGTATCATGGTGCTTGAAAAAATAACAAGTAGTGGCAAGATTAAGTGCAGAGGCAAAATACAGAGCCTTAGCTCATGTAGGAGCTGAATTGAGTTGGTTGAAGTCCCTATTGACTAAAATTCAGATAAAAATCAAGCCTCAGTTGATAATATGGTCAGATAGTTTAAGTGCAGCTGCTTTGGCTGCTAATCTTGAATATCATGCTAGGACCAAACATATTGAGATCCACATTCACTATATTCGAGATAAGATACAAAACAAAGAATTATCAATTCATTATGTGCCAATTGAGAATCAAATTGCAGATGTAATGACAAAGGCACTGAGCTTCGAAAAGTTTCATTACTTTAGGAATAAACTCAAAGTAGCAGGAAAGGACTTGAACTTGAAGGGGGGAATTAAGTTTGAAGATTAAATGGGCTGTCAAATCATCATTCCTTGCGAACATCTCTTGAAGCCCACAAGATCAAGCCCGAGCCTTTTCCAGCACATTAATCGATACTCACCCTTCCTTCTGCTTCGATAAAATGGCAAAGTTTGTTACGACGGTAGATTCTTCCAGCTCCTCTCACCAAGGAAAACAAGATCATCATCATTTCCTTTTTCACAGATTCTCAACGTATAATTTGTCTTATAGTACACCTGTCATCTTATTTTTCCTTGATCTTGAAGTCATTCTCTGTATATAATAATTTCCTTTCTTTGTTTTAGATAGGTTGTAATCCATACTAAGGACTCCTTGTTCTATTATTAAAATATTTCAGCTTTTCTTGTGAGTGTAAGTGAATTTCAACTGCCTAGAGACATGAAGGTTCCGAATTGGCCTTTGAGCATTCCTTTTAATCACGAAACAGAAGAGTTTGCGAGAGTATGAGATCAGGCACTTGAATTCCCTTTAAAAAATTTTTAATTTGTGATTGTTTGAATTTATAATATTTGTTTGAAGATATTGGTCAACTTGAAGTACTTCAAATGTTAGTAATTACGAATTGTCCAAAGCTAATCTCACTGCCACGTGGTATCAAATACCTAAGCCCTTTGGAGTTTCTGCTTACTTATGAGTGTGATACGTCAGATCTCGATTTTGGTATGCAATCGGGTAATCATGATCGCGAAATCAGTGGCGGCATAAGGCATCACCTTCGAGTGCTTGGGATTAGCAGAATGCCGAAGTTAGAGCTGTTGCCGCAATGGCTTCTTCAAGCTTCTGCTAACAATATAAAGCACTTGATCATTGCAAATTGTCCCAACTTCATCGCACTACCAGAACCACAGCAAAATCTTAAATCCATTCAAATTCTTGAAATCATGAGCTGTCCAAATCTGACATGTCTGCCGGAGGACATGCATCTTCTCCCAGCTCTGACAGAATTAGATATTGATGGATGTCCTGCACCAAGTGAAAGATGCAAGCAAGGAACAGGTGAAGATTGGCCCAAGATTGAGCATATTCCCCAGATTATGATAGATGGAGAGATCATTAAATCACCGAGATTAATGACTGCCATTAGTTAAGGTATGCGTAAATATTTCCCTCATTTTAGTTTTGTGCCTTAATCCAAAATTGCAATGCTGCCTGTTTTTAACTGTTTTGTTGTTTAATTCATTTGAATGACTTACTTTAGTATGTTTAGAAATACAGCATTTAGCAATTTATTTTTGGTAAATGATGTGATTTTATCAAACATTCATTCTTTCAATTCATATACAAGAAAAACTGCCAAGATTTCCCGAGGGTTGGTAAAATACTTATTTATTTTATTTTGTTTCTGTTTTGTATGTGAAGCATCGAAGAATTATGTGAAATTTAACATTATATGTTTTTAATTTCATTGTTTAAAGTTCCATTTGCCCTCATTTCTTTTTTCTAAATCTTGCAGATCTCCATGTTCATATTCATGTTCATGGCGGTGGTTTAGACAACAATAATAGAGTATTTCTCCATGTAGTTGGTAAGGAAGGTCTTAATTTGTTTTATTGAGTTAAAAAGTGTTGTACATATGAAATATTGTATGCTTTGTAATAATAAATGTTTATGTCTCAATGATTCTATTGCACTTGTAATGTTTTATGAAAATATTAACTTATGTTCTTAGCATGAATCATAGCAATTTTAATCTTTCTTCGCAAATTTTTTAATTTAACATAGGAAATAAAACTTTTTAATTGATCTACGCTAACATTAATAAGTATATGTTTATTTCATAAGTTTTACGAATAAAATTAATAACAAATGATATATCATAGTCGTTAAAAACTTTAAATTTAAATAAAATTTTGTTGCCATACACACTAAGTTGACAAGAATTATACGTTCAAGAGATGATGGGTTATCTTCCAAACAAAAAGGTTTTGGACTTATTCAATTTTGTAGTCCTATCATCAACGATTTTTCTGATTTTCCTTTCTGATTTGATTCAATTATCTTAAATAAACAATGAGTTTATTATTTTGAGAGTTTAGGTTTATTATCGTCATGAATTAGACAATTATATTCTAAATTTGAGTGTTTTCAGTTTTTCACCTTCAACTATCTCATAAAAAGTATCTTTTGTCACAAAGTAAAGTTATAACAAATTTTTGGAGAAGTATCTAATAAAAACCCTAAATTTTGCTGCTTTTTTTTAATCATTATTGCAGAATCCTTTATCTCTGTTATTGCTAAAAAGTTCTTGAGTAAGATAATGTCCCTTGCTTAGGAAACGCAGGCTACTTGTTGCATGTTTGGGCAATTGGATGGCACCTTGAAGCATTCAATTTCACTTTACAAATCCAACTTTCAAGTAAATTTCAATTGGAGAATCGTGGCAGGCCATAATTCAGAAATTAGGCGGTCATTGAAATTGAACCTAATTAATTAGTTATCCATGTGACATCCTCTTCTATAAATAAGCAACTTCTTACTGGATTTTCTACATCCCAACTAAATCCTTCTTCAACCTAAAACTTTTTAATTTCTCTCCAAATTCTATTTGAATGTATTTTTTTAAATGCTCAAGAGAGTTATGTTTAAGGAGATGTTATAATATCATTTTTATAGTAAATTCTTTTATCTTTATTTGTAATTTTTATCCTTATGATCTCACATTTTATAATAAATTTTTTTATCTTTATTTATAATTTTTATCCTAATCAATTTAAAACTCAATATAAATATTGTGTGAATTTAATCTAATTCACGTATAAATTCACTTAAACTTTAATTTTATACGTCAAGCCAAACAATTCAATTCGTTTGATGCTTCTATTTTGAAGTTTGTTTAACTCATTGTATCACTTAAGAAAATAATTGATAGCAAACTTAACTGACTGATTACCAACGTTGTAAAAAATAAATAAACTTTGAAAAGGACACCATTAACTATTATACATTTTTTTTTTTTGTCAAACCCTTTCATATTACACAATGTCTTTCTATGTATATCAATTCAAGTTTCTTTTATAATAATAACAAAATATAAATTTTAATTACAAAAGTATTATCAGAGTTTAGTTACATATGAAATTATTTTTAATGCAATATCTATAAAGGTTAAAATTGTAAAAACCTAAAAAGAAATGTTTTATAACAACTTCATGTCAGTCACAATAGAACCACTCTTTGTAAATAATGATTAAAATGAAATTATTTAAATAAATTTTGGTTTTATATTCCTGCATGTATAGACTTACTATATATTTTAATCGCATATATTTGATATTAGTATATATCTTAAGATCCAATTATATTTTAGATATTTAATATTTTTATTTTTTTTTGTATTGTGAAATTATTAATTAATATATTTTATGTTATTTTATTATTACATATAAATACATATAATAATACTATTAAAATAATAAATTTAATTAGTAAAATACTATTCTTAAATATCTTTAATTAACCATTATTGTAGATAAGATATCAATAATATATAAAAACTAGTATGTATAATGACCGATGATAATATATTGTGTGTCATAATATAAGATATTCAGTTAACATATAAGTATAAGTTAGCAAACTAATATTCTGAATTGATTTACTATGATAATATTATATAAATCGTTATGTGAATGTCATAAAAGATTCTTATAGTAATAATAATGTATGTAATTTTTAAATTTAAGGTCATTATAATTTGTAATATTAAGAGTGACATATTTTAATATTTTTAAATATTATTTATAACAAGATAAATTATAAAAAAAATAGTTAGATATATCATACTAAGAATCAAGATTTATCTCATTTTCATTTTTAAATCATCATTATTTCTAACCAATTATCCGTTTTCAAATAAGATATACAAGTTTAGAGTTTGAACATTTGAACTATTTGTTTAAAGGAAAATATAAATCTTTATTCACAAGGAATTCATAATCCCCTCTTGTTTTATTTATAATTTTAAAATTTATTTTTTTAATTACTTTGAATGATGTATTTGTTTATGGTAAAAAAAAAATAAACAAAAAATGTTTAATGATAGTAAATATTTTAACATTTATTCTAAAATACGTATATAATATATATATATATATATATGTGTGTGTGTGTGTGTGTGTGTATAATGTAGAAAAATAGTTGAAATAAATAATAAAAATATTAAAATATATATATATATATACACGGATTTATTATCTAAAAAATGAATGTCATCATTTGGAAAGCATTTTTAATATAAGTTTTAAAATGTTTAAAATTACTCTAATTTTAAACATACTTAGCATTAATTAGATTAATATTTACAATCTTAAACTTTAGTCCTATAAAATATCCTTGTCTAGGGTCTACGGCGGGGCCCAAAATATTTATCAGGTCTAACACGTTTGCATCCATGCTTGCTCCAGTCCCGTACGGCACGAAACTTTTGACTGGCTGGCTGGAGATGGCGATCAAAACGGCAGCGTTCAGGTCTGTCTCCCTTAAATAGATAATTCATTCACAATAGAACAAGACTTGCAGTCATGGAGACTCAAGAGAGAGTGAAAAGCGCGAGTATGGAATTTAGCGGGTGGGACTCTTCCCAATTCGAGCATACTCCATTTTACTGGTATGCAACTCTTTTTTTTTTTTTCAAATTTATTCCAATGTCCATAACATTTATCAAAATTAGGTTTTTGTTTTTTCAGAACTTTTTTTTATTATTGTTTGTTCAGTGAGGAGAATGTTTATTTGCTTTGCAAGAAATTGTGCGCCAATGGAACAGCGGAGGCCGATGGATCAGATCTTTTTGTGGTGTTCATTTCTAATGATAAGAAACAGGCATGTATGCTTTCATTTTCCTTTGCCAATTTCAGCTTTCTTTCTTGCTTTTGTTTCTTTCTGGGCTTTCAATTTTCGTTTGATTTATGAGCTTACGGTTTCTTGTTTTTCTCATTACTTTTTCTTGTTCATTTTTTTTTATTGTAATTCTTCCTGTCTTAGCAAATTATGCTTCTTATGAATAAGGAAATAAAGGAGACTTCATGGGGGCAGCGTTCAATGATACAAAATGATATTTTGCTGCCACTTCTGTGAAGCTGAATGGTTGATTCTAAGATAATGACTAGCAAAATTTTTATGAGTTTTCGTATAATTCTGAGCTAGTTAAGTTTGAATAAAATAAAAACAACTGAAAAAGAGTGTCTCATTGTCATTGGTTGAAATAGGTGAGGCATCCAGAATAGATATTTATAAATTGAGCGATTTATTTGACAGAAGAGTCATGTTACGTAGTGTTAAGTTCGAGATTGAAAATTGTTCTTATGTTTGTTGTTTTTTAATGATTTTTTTTTTTCTAGATTCCACTGTGGCATCAAAAGGCCAGCCAGAGAGCAGATGGGGTGATTCTATGGGATTATCATGTCATTTGCATTCAGGTGAAAGCTACATCCCTTTTTTTTTTTTTCTGTAAATTAGTTGTTATTGACTAATAAAATAGATTTACTTGATTAGGAGCACTAGAATGGTTGAATGGATCTGAGTTTCATCACTAATGGTTGTTTTGTTTCTTTCACTGCATTTAAATTTACAGAGGAAAAAAGATGGTGACTCTCCTGGTTTAGTTTGGGACTTGGATTCAAGTCTTCCATTTCCTTCTCCTTTAGCACCCTATGTGTCAGAAACCATCCGGCCATCTTTTCAGCTTTTTTCTGAGTATCAAAGGTACTGTATACTGCTCATTGTTTATACAAGACTGCATGTTGGTATATCACTGCATTATTGCCAAGTTTGTTGGATTTTGTATTACGGCAACCACAGTTTTTACTTTCCGAGAAGTTGAGAATATTTTGATTAGCATTAGGACCTGATGTTTTCTTTGCTTTCCAATGTCTTTAGCATGGATGAAGGACACCAATTGATGTTTTGCCTATCCTTGTGCTGTTTTCTCAAACAATTAAATATAAGAAAGCTATATAAGAGCAATGCTATCGGAATTGAGAATTACCCAATTACCCATTACAACAAGATTTATTAACTTATTTGTTTGATCATTCAATAAGAGGAGTTTTTTCAAATACCTCATTTGAGATTTGTGGTAATTTTATTTTGTGGTAAATTTATAGAAATACACACTTATCTCTTCTCTAACCATATTAAAAGACAAATATACCTCTGACTTGTTTAATAAAATATTATTTTATTTATTTTAAAAAGTATACCTGACAAGGTCTAAATATTAAAAAAGGATGAGTATATCAGGGTTTCACTTATGAAAAATAAATAAATCAATGTATATTTGTTTTTTTGGTTAGTCAATTTTTAGTTAGAAATAAGTGTGTCTTTCTACAAAACTTAACATTAAGTGAAATTATCACAAATTTTAGAGGAAATATCTGACAGAACCCCTTCAACAAGACTATCATGCTGTTGTGTGTGTCTAGCAAAGTCACAAAATAGCCATTTGGTAGTCTAGGTGTCAGTTCAACATCCATCCTGATTTTAAGGGAATTGTACACTTCATTTGCTTTTTGAATAAAGAATCTAACCTTTCTAAAAAGTTCTTATTTTTTATTTGACTATCTTTATTATTACAATAATGGTGGGTACAATTTGGTTCAATTATAAGCTCTCTTGGGGTGGTACAAGATATTTGAGGTATAATTATGCTCGCATTGTATATGGGGAGAGGTTTCCTTTACAATTTATTTGCAATTATCTAACTGTTTAGATATTGTACCATTATTAGATAGACCCTCTGCTTTTATCATTCAGTTGTGATTTATTTTTATTATCTGTGTGGATGACTATGTTTCAGTTGTTGATCAATATAGGCATAATCTAAAACCTGAAAGATAAGAATATATGATGTTGATGATACAAATTGCTTTTCTTGGCATCAGGTTCTTCCGCATTGTGCATGCGCCAATATTCCTTCGATACTTTGCATCTGATAGAAGACATATGAAAGATTCTGCTGGGAATTGGATTGCTCAGCCTCCTGCATATGAACCCATAGTTGCTGAAGGTAAACACTTTACTCTTGTATAAATCTTGGCTGTGAGTTTCAAAGCTACTGGTGGTCTGTTTTCATTGTGACACCTAATACAAAGTTAACCTATCCCTGAATATTGCTTATTTCCTTTTAGTAGATTAGCCATGCATAGAGCATTAATCGGTATTGTTAGTAGCCAGTTCTGCTTATAAATAAACATTAGAATTAGACTACTTTAGTCTGGAGAGAGGTGCCATTTTAACACTATCAAGCTAAAGAGAGCATTTGCAACACATTCAAAGGATTAGATACATCATCATCGATTTATGGGCTTAAGGGAAAGATCCAATTTGAATTGATAGAATAGCAAATTGGAATGAGAGAGAATAGTCAATTTAATATGCCCCATTAAATAATTATATACAAAGGGGAAAAAAGCTTGTCAGTGTGATTGTGTGCATGGATTCATGTGCACCTGAAACACAGGAACTTTTGTGTAGTTGTAAAATTCATTTGTTAAATTTGTTGATAGACTTTTCTGTTGTAGGATTGTCATGCAGATTCCCATGTAATTCATTATATGAACAAGTTGAATAAGCATTAACTGAAAGAGTAGGTTCCAGTATCATATTCCTGCTAGTCAATTGGTGACAAGGAAGATATGTGTGGTGGATTTAACTACTTAAATCCATTATCCTCTTTAATAACTAAATTTTCTCTCACTACCTTCTCCATCCCCCGACATATTTGTTTGGCTCTGCATAAGTTCCTTTAATTTTTGAGGTACATTTGAACTTCTTTTCTAAGTGCCTCTGTAGGATTTTCAAACTTGGATCCAATTTTGGTTGTTACCTGTATCTACTGTGCAGATAATACTGTACATAACTTAAATGGGTACATTGAAATCAGTGCTGCCAAGGTGTCAACAAGTGTGGGATCTAATCTGATTAATGCTGTTTTTACTGAGAAACTTGGTGTGGTGATGAGCAAGAATCAGTTGGAGGAATTCTTTTCCCAAATTTCTTCTTGGATTTAGAGTTTGTTTGTTTTGCATTCTCTTCAGTACATAATCGTAACAACTTGCTGCACCACTCCTCTGTTCACTAAACTTTTGCCTTTTTGATGTTAATGCATTTTTTGTTGGGAAAATGAGTTGTTAGTGAACTTATGCTGCAATACATAATTATGCTTGATGTGGTTAATTTTCTTGAGTTATGTCTCTGAATAAATGATACTGGCTCGAGTGTATTTTGTGGCACAATGGATGCTAACCAAGAAACTCTTGTTATATCCCATTTCCCGTGCTACAAAAAATCAGCTACACATGCAAGAAAAATACAAGACCTCATCACAATAATTGGCAAAAAATCACCCAGGGCTATTATTCAGTACTGATAAAAGAAAAATTGAGTCAATCCTCAAGAGCTCTTTCCGACTAAATATAACTGATGTAAACCCTTGTTTTGTTTTCTCCTTGAAATGGATTACAAGACTTGTATAAATTATCCAAGCCAATGGGTGATGGCAAGGGAACTGACTACTTTGTGATCATGCCTGGCTGCAATCAAAGCTGCCATTCTGAAACTATGTACTATGCAAATACTTTTAAGAGCGCCCAACACCCAAAAAGAGGACCTCAAGGACAGGGAAGACAACTTAAGTTTCATCATCACTATCTGATAGCAAGCAGTCTTGTATTTGCTTCCTGCAAGTAGTAAAATAGAAAAGGGTTATAAATTTTGGAAGGTAGCAATGATGCTTAAGAGCTATCATGGATCACCAATATTGTCTACAGGTGTAGCATTGACTCAAAAGAGAGATCTTTCAAAAATAGCCAAGGTGTAGTGCTGTCTACAATTGTTAGTTCTCACCTTAGCAGATTGAAATTGTCATTGCTAACACTACCATGCTGTGCTCTGGCAAGCAGGGGCTCTGGTAGAAGCGAATAAAAATGCTCCATGGATGAGTGATCTTTGGGAAATATCTGAAATTGGCAACTAGAACAACAGGCAGCACTAAAAGTATCAGAGATTTTGCAACTCTCAAGACTGCTTAAAGTTGTCGAGTCTGATTTGTTGAGTGGGCTATAGCACAAAGGACAGAATGACTCTGAGGAAATAGATTCACAAGGCTTTAGATTGAATCTCTTCTGACGCCTTCGTGATGCTAAAGGAACACTAGAGTCATTTAATTCTGGAATCTTGTTGAAATGAAATGGAGTTAGCTTTCCAGCTGTTCTCACAATTGTGCACTCTCGAGAGGGGTTCTCTTCCTGAAAAAATAAAATCCCATTAGTGGCTTGCAAATCCAGGATTCTTTTGAGAATGCTAGAAGAATAAAAATAAAAATCGACGCAAATAACAATCAAAACAACTTAATTTATCTCAAGTGCTAAAACTGATATTTCAAACTTCTCGTGAAAAATTGAAAAGCCTACTTCTACAAGTCTATCAACGGAATTTTAGTCCTATGACAACTTTGGGCTTCAAAATAGCAGCAAGCCCTCTGCCTGTGCTTATCAATCCTCCAAAATCTGATGAATAGAATTATAGGGAAGTGCATAGTGAACTCTTCTGTTCTCCTTTTCATGTTTGTAGGTGTCAGTCAGGTACGTGTGAACTACTCGTTTATTTAAGGTTATTTTCTTAAAAAAAACATGCCAACAAAGACACGGACATTGTACTTATGGATAAAATCTAAAAATTCCAAACCCAACTTTTTACCTGCAATAGTTTCACAAATGATGATACCAGGCTATTGATACTAATCTGAGGCTTGTTAAGAAACTCCAGAGTCCTTAGACTGCCCTGCCAAGAGATCAGACCCATCATTCAGTAATAAATTTGACGATTCCATCAAACCTATCATAATTGTATTTCTTGAAAAATATTAACTTCAAAAATCTAAAATGAAAGGAGGAAAACATAATTAATTAACTTGCTGTTATACAAAGAATATTGTGAAGTAAAGGGTCCTATATAAACTGATAGCAATAGAAATCATACCCATCAAGTTGGCAAAGCATATTGAGCTCTTGAGCGAGACAGTCTCGAAGTGGAAGAACTACTGGAATCATCCACCTTGCATCAGCATATTGTATATCTGCTGGTAAAGAATAGCCTTGACCCTGTTAAAGGAATATAACAAAAAATCACAACTATGATGTGGGACAATAAAACTGCAGATATACAATAACTTCCCATGGGATATTAGCAGTTTACAATCATAATTGGAAGAAAAGCAAAAAAGAACATTACATTTGACAAAAGAATGTGTCACCACATCACATATGCCTTGCCTCTCACTATGGGCCAAAAGTTTATGCATTGTCAAATGCCAACTAAATTGACTGTTTTCAAGGATCTATAAACAGCATTACCAGTCAAAACAGGCTCAAAATACATGTTTCCTGCTTTACCAAATAATCTTTCCCCTTAAGTACCATATTTAAAGTGATTCCCTCAATTACCCATGGCTCAGGAACATCTTGAGAATACGTATGGATTCAACTAACAAAACATGGCATATTTTCCATAGAAGATAAATCCTGAGCTTTTAGAAATAAATTCAATCAACAAACTGGTGAAGACATACCTTTACTGTGGCTGAAATAACATGGGAAGCAATCCTTGATGTGGATACTCCCAGTACCAGTCTATTGTATCCATTTTCGTAAGCAAACTGTGAGCGAAGAAGATACAAATATCTTGTATGTGTGATTACTGCTTGAAGAAGAACGGGTAAAGGCAGAAATTGTACAAGTGACAATTTGAAACATTAATTCTAGAGCCAAACCTTTTGCAAAGACAACTTCCTTAGATGCAGCAGAAGATCTTCTCTCCCAGTGGCATCATTAACAGAATCTAATAACTTTTTGAATCTCTCCCTTCCATTGGATGGTTCCAAAGAGAAGATACTTTCTATTGGAACAATATGCAACTCTTTTGTTGGCTGTGCTAGATCTGATACAATCAATTTCATCTCTTGGATTGCTTTGTCAATTTCATAAGAAGAAACTGGATAATAAGCACTTTCATCAATGAACACGACTCCAACACCAAATACCGGTAAAGATCTATCTTTACTTGCGTCAAAATTCTTCTGTGCTCTCTGCTGCATCTCATGTACAAACTGAAGAACCACCCTGAAAAAGATTTATATTTGCTAACAAAATCAATTTAAACACAGCAAAAACTGACTTGCAAGCTTAACAACATTTTATTACATCCATTGAAACATTTGTAAATGTTCATATAAAAGATTTAAATGTAAGCTTAATGTTATGTTACAAATATCCCCTTCATTTTTTACATGTTAGAAAACTTTATTGATATGCCTAGCGCCTTATCCAGGGTACACTTTAGACTTTACTATAAATGCGTCTCAATTCATTGCAACACATGCTACTCCCTCCCAAGTCTTTATTTCTTGTTCTTTAGATATACGTTTGTATGCACTTCCAATAGTTGATTTCCATCAGCAGATGGTGAATGCATGAAAATAGAAACTATCACTTGACAATGCCAATAAAATCTTACATAACAAAATCAATTACTTCATTAATTAACTCTATTACTGAAAAAATAAGAACTTAATTAATAAAATTATATCTCAACAAGCAAGAAATACTAATAGCATATATACCTGGAACATGGGCCACCGGAGAAGGCGACAAGAACGTTATCAGCTGGGGTGATCAAAGCATTGGAAGTTACAGAGAGCCGAAACTTTCCGTACAAATTACTCCGAAAGCAATCCAAGCAAAACTTGCCATCTTCGCCTGCGCCAGACATGGGTTCCTTGGACTTGCATTTTAAGCATAAATTTTTTCCGTTGGGATCAATTCTTGTTTGTGTTGGTGAGTTTGAATCTTGTTCTTGTTCAACCTCGTTTTTGAAGCAGCCGGACTGGCAGGTTGATGAATTGCACGCCATAGTTCTGATGCGTTTCGTTTTGCCTGTTTCGAAGTTTCTAACGTCGCATCCAGGGTTTTAGCTAGTGCCTGAACTGGAAATGAAACGAAGAAATTCGGTAGTGTTAGGTTTATAATACTGCTGTTGACCAACCAATAATGATATGCCACGTCAAGCAAGGTCAAAGATAGATATTCGGATTTTCTGGGCCGGGCCATTATCAGGCCCTTTTTTATTTAAAAAATGAAAGAAACCCAACACCTGAGCCCTAATAGGAATTCGGCTGTCTCACTTGCCAACCACTATTGCCTTTCAGACTTCGGACAAGCGGTCACAGTACGGAATACCCTCAGACTCTCGGCCGTCGCGTCCTTTCTGTCACCGCCGGTAAGTCTGTCTAATGTTGTTATTGTTGATTAGGGAATTTTACATACACTTGCGTTGGTAAATGGTGGATGAAATTAATTTTCATTCGATGTGTTATTATTATTGTTATTATTATTATTATTATTAACTCACAGTTAGCTTACCGAACTGAGAGGCAAATTTTAGCTGAGTTCCTTTCTTCTTCCTTTTTCCTTTTTTCTCTGGATGAGTCTCAGAATGATTATTGAGTATTCAGTATCATCTTATTCCTGAACAGGAACTGATATTCTCTACTATCTCTTTGTTTTGCATTTGTGTTGTTGTTATTATTATTATTATTGTTATTATTATTTGAGTTAAGATTGAAGAGAATATTCAATTTGTTTAGAAATGCTATTCTGGTTATTAGTAAAATGGCAAATTTGTTTATTAATCTATCTTTGGCTGAGATAATACTTCGCCATATTGGTTATTGTCATCCCTTCTCTTTGTATTTTTCTGTTATTTAACTGAGTTCGATTAACTTGTTTCTGTGATACTGTTTTGTTTAGGATATTTTTTGTTTCTTTGGGTTGTGTACACAGCTTCTGGATTTTCATTGCATGGCTTTTATATGCTCTGATATTTGATAGTTTTACTCTGGAACATCATAGAATATAGTCACTTTTCCTTGGTTTGGTTGGGGTTTTAAGCTTTCGGTGGTTATTTTTTGTTGATCATAAATAGAAGCGGCAATTTCTCAAATTACCCTTTTTTGGACAGAACACAAGTAGGAGAGAATGGGGTTGCTGAATGCCTCTGAGGACTTGTCATCAGAGATTGAGGTGAATGCTTTCAGACGCCTCTTTCCTCTTCGCTATTTTGAGCGTCATCTTTTAGAATCTATACGCCCTGATGCCAGGGAACCTGGAAGGGCTAGAGATACAACTATATCCCTTGGTTAGTTAAGGCTTGTACATTTTCACACTTGTTGCATTTTCATTTACTTGATTTGTGCTCCTATTTAGGTGCTGTTGCATCTGCTGATGGGTCAGCACTAGCAAAGATTGGTTCAACTGTAAGTGCTTCACTGTCCCCTTCTCTCTCTGTTTGTGCCTATAAATATAAATTGAATATATGAGCTACGGCTGTGTGTGAGATGAATAGGTCTCTATTACATCTCATAGACTGTAGTTTTGTTTGTTGTCCAGACCATGTTAGCTGCTATTAAAATGGAAGTTAGACCCCTCCATTGGAGTCACCGGATGAAGACTGCATATGTTAGTGTCATGAACTGCATAATTCTTTTTTTCTTTCCTTCTA
>CP135558.1:9131364-9185017 GCA_032402905.1 Khaya senegalensis | reverse complement strand
ATATATATATATATATTCATATCATATAATTTTATATATATTTATTGAAGTAAATGAATTATATTTTTATATAAGTAAGTAATTTATAATATTATTCTATCAAAATTAGCACTTAATTAATATATATTTATTAAATTAAATTAAATATTAAAATATAAAAAATAGCTTTTAGGATATTTTCTGTTAATTTTTTTAACTTTAAAAGAGTTATATAAAAAAAAATTACTAATATTTAAAATTATATATAAAATAATTTTAATTATTTTACTATTTTAATTAGTCAATTAATGATTTTACTATTAAAGAATACTTTCTCTCTCTTTTTTTTTTTTTAAAAAAAAAACTTGTATTTATTTATAATTTTACCAACTCTCGCTATTTAATTTAGTACTTGTGCACTTAATAAATGTGCACCTAAAAAATCTAGACCCCAACTTTTTTGAGAGATCTAAACTACTAGATTGCCGTCACACATTGGTTTAACAACTTTATTAGAACAAGAGTTGCAACATAATAAGTTTGAGATTACACAACCTAAAACTTGTTATAAGTTTGGGTTTTAGTAACTACACTAATAATAGTAAAACAGTGAAACCTTTTAAACATGTTGAATTTACCAACATTATGTTTGGAATTGACAAATCATGAGACCAGATAGTGTATAAGTACAAATATTTCAAATATCGATCAGATTAAATGTGAATCATTCCAAGTTATTCTATGGGTTTTTGATAAAAATAACCTCGATTTAATATTCATTTATGTTTATGGTCTTGGTTACAAAACTCTATAATTTGAGACTAAATATTTAATTTGTAGACAAAAATGTTCCTATTTTAAATACAAATTTTCATTTGTTTCCCCTTAATAATACACGCAGAACCCATTCTTCTTATTCAACTGTTTACTAAAAATTCTAAACAAAAACTCATTAATTTTAAAGCATGAAGAGAAGAATTATAGTACTTAGAGTTGTTTTAGTGCAACAGCGTGATAAAAATCGAAGGTTAAAAGTTTTTATAACATGTATGTAGTGTATTTTTAATGAGTATTTAAAAAATCAAAAAATTAATTTTGATTATGTTTTGTTATTGATTTAGGATTAGTTAATCCTTTAACTGCAATTAAAAATTAGTTTAAAAGAGATTATATACTAATTTAAATGATTTGATTGTGTATTATTATGTGTATTTAAGATTGTTTAGAGTGGGGATACTAACTAAGAATGAAAAAGTTCATTCTCATAACAAAATTTATTGAGGAACGACGAATTTTTTAACTAACTTCTTCGATGAAATTCATCGAGAGATATATGAATATTTAAAATAGACAGCTAAAGTAGGTCAAAGGCAAAAAATGGATGGTTGAGGAGCAATTTCATTGTCTTATATATATATATATATATATATATATATATTGATGTTCTAACTATTAATCACTTTGACATCATGAATTTGCTGTATTTTTAATTATTTATGGTTCAATAATTCTTGTATTTTTTTATTAATTGCACATGAATCATGGCTAATGTTAATAAAATATTGAAGACAGCAGGGAGAGATTTTATTTTTAGCAATTGTGACATCCTTATTACACATATGGGCTATTAAAAGGATTAGCTAAAAGTTAACTGCAATACAACTAAATTTATTTTCAAGATTATGTTTTGAGAGTTTTTTATAAGTGCAACTAGATTTATTTAGTGGCAACTTTTTCTTGTTTTTCAGAAAGAAATCAACAACTAGAAAATCAGAAAAACTTGGTAGATGTACAATAAAAGCATAATCAACATAACAAAAAAAAAAAAAAAAATGTAATGTGAAATTTGATTTTTTGAATTTTCTGATTTTGATGTGTACTTGTCTCAATTTTTGTAACGTGAGTAACATTACACCTAGGTGCATTGAAAGCGTCTTTGTATCAAAGCATAATTAACATAATAAAAAAAACAAATAATACTCCTAAATAAAGTGAAGAACAACAAGTACGTACCTTAAGAATTGTCTATGTTCAATAATAAATACTTTATCAATTGACAAATAATAAGGAGATACAACTAACAATTTTAAAGTAAAATTAATGCTTCCACATATGACAACATTCTCACCAGTAGATTAACATATACAAAAACTATATTAATATATGCAAATAAAAGTTCAATAACATATCCATAAAAATAATATCAAATCCAACAAATATAACTAAATATAATACAAGTAACATGACTTACACAATTACAAGTACATATCAAAAAAAATAAAAATACAAAGTCCACCTAATTTAGCTATAACGGTACCAAATTCTTACAAGTTTAATGGTTATGTCGGTATTGTTTACACCAAGAGCATTTACGTCTTACCATATCCTCACCAGTAGATGACATCCTCTGTGTCCTATGTTGTCCTAATTTTGGGCACTGAATAGGTGGCAGAAGAACTTCAGAATGCAATACATTAAGAATAAACCAATATGATTGATGACTAACATGGTCGATAGATTTCGCATAAGCTGCAATAAACGGGTTAGTAATGTAATATCGTGAGTAAAGATTGTGATACTGAAATCTAATATGTCTACATGCTGCAAGTGCATATACATAAGAAAGTTGATCCAAGTCGAATTTTTTACATGTACATGTCTTCATACTCAAGTCTACAATCCCATCTCTTTCTCCATCTTTTACTAAAAATTTATGTTGATCAACAAGGTGAACTGCCGTGTTTCTTACTTAATTTATCCGTTTACTTATTTTTTCTTGAGCCCACTTTGTAAGATAGGTTTCCATCTGGCAAGCTTTGTTTCTCCTCTCATAAAATCATCTTTGTAATAAATTTTTTAAGTATTCTACTAATGAAGTTATGGGAAGGCAATGATCATGGCGTAGAATTACATTTAAAAATTTTGCAATATTAGTAGTCATTATAGTATACTTTCTGCTAGTGAAATAAGCTCGAGACCATATGTGAAAACCAACCTCCTCCTCTAAATACTTGGCTGCTTCAGAGTTTAAGTGCTTTAACTTTAAAAATTGCCCATTAAAGTTATTCATACGATATACTTTTGCAGTCATAAAATAAGTCATCATAAACTTATCAATTTTATTTTTCTTCATTGACCTAAATTTTGAACGAATGTTCCTTGCTACATAATATGCACAAACTTCATGTGTCGCCTCAGGAAAAACAATAAGTATAGTTTTCTTAATACTTGCATGTCGATTAGAAATGAAGACTAAGTGTTGCACCTCTTTAATTACTCCCCGTAGTTTTTGTATAAACCATGCTCATAAATCATCATTTTCATTATCGCCAATTCCAAAAACCACCGGAAATATTTGATCATTTTCATCTTGGTAAGCTGCCACAAATAAAGTTTAACGGTATTTTTCTTTAAGAAAAGATCCATCAACTGCTATAACTGGCCTAATTGATGTTCAAAATTCGTTGATGCAACTTCTAATAGTAATGAAAAAATACTTGAAATGATTTTCAGTATCTTTTTCTATATGTGTGATAGTGCTACTATTACAACATTTCAAAACATGACAGTATAATGGTAAGCATTTGTAGGAATCAATAGGATCTCTAGAAACCAGTACAAGTGTAGCTTTTTTGACACACCAATCTTTTGCATATGATAGTAATACACCATATTCAGTTTAAATGTCTTTTTGGATATTTTTAGATGTATATACTCTACTGCAGTCCGCAAATTTATCTTTAATCAGATCGCCGATAAGCCGAGAACTAGCTTGATGATGCCCATATGATAATTGATCAGACATACATGTATGTGTTTGATCGATCCGTCTCACTTGAAAATAAGTATTTTTATGCATTAATATCGCTCAAACACGCCATTTACATATATTATTTACATATTTTGTTTCAAAACGATATGATGTAGATATATGAATCTTGAACTGAAAATTTTGTCTTATTACAAGTAGACTTAAATCCTTACACAATTCATCTTTATTTTCATATAATTTTTCAACCACTACTTCACTATCATCTGTATTAAAGAATACATTTATTGAAAAATTAACTTGAGGATGGATGGGAAGTTTACGCTGTAGCGGATTATAAATTGATGGACTAGTATCTTCGCAAGGAAAAGAGGACACTGGCACGTTGACAGGTTGTTCACCATCAAAACGTATCCCATGTGTGGGAAATGCATCATTCAGATTAGTTTCTTCTTTATTATACTGTTCAAAATAGACTTGAGTAAGATCTTCATTATACCGAATTGGAGAGAATGTTGCATATGTATTCATGGTAGGAATTGTAGCATTGATTTGGTTACTACCAGTTGAAGAAGTAAACGGATTCATATAAATACTTTACACTGGAGAAGTAAATAGTTTAGTAGTTTGTACATATGGCAGGGGCTTTGCAGCATCCTCAGCAATAGGCAGTTCAGTAGCTTGTACATAAAGTGGTGGCTTTACTGTATCTCAACACTCAAATGTAACAAAAAGTAGTGTAAGCCCTCCAAATGTTATAATCTAACTATTGACACCAATAAAAAAATTAACATCTGTATCATTTTTTATTTTAGACGATCTTGAATACTGCAAAAAAGATGAAGGCACATAATGTTTGTACATAACCTTTATTTTAATGCTAAATTCATTTGAATTTTTCTACAATAAAAAATATAATTGATTAACAAGTTCTTGATACTTAATATTTTTATTTACGGTCAAACCAAAAGTGTTATCACTATTATAAATCTCATCACCATCTAGTAAACTCTCTCATGTTCCTCTAGAGACAATCATTAAAGGAATTTCTTTCATCTATATAAAAGCACAACTATTGTTAGACATTCATGGATAAAAATCTTATCTAATATTATAAACAAATATAAATATTACTAAAAAAAATCAAGCAGTTGTAACTTCCTCGATGAATTTCATCGAGGGATTTAGTTTTATAACCAACTCTCTCAATGAAATTCATCAAGGGAGATAAGTTTGATCGTGCAACGAATTTCATCGAGAGGATAGTTTTAAAACTACATGGTCAAAATTCATCACATCATATAACAAAATATATCAAAAAATAAAATGTATTTATCTAAACGACTAAACACATTTCTAAACCTTTCACATGCATATAATTAAATTTAAGTCAAACAAATTATAACAAGAACTTTTTTATCATACTTGAGAAAAATATTGTACTTGTTATGAATAATGTAGCTTCTATGCTATTACTACTTACTTTAAACTCGTTAGATTTATATCCACTTCTTGTGATCGCAATATCTTAAAGTTGAAAATCTTTAAACGTTGCTCAAAATGGTTATAATTTACATGCAATACCATTCACTGTATTATAAACAAATATATTGGTTTATGTGTATGAAATACAAAAATAAGATATAGGCACAATTTTATCCGGATGGTATCTTTTTGATCCCAAATATAAGAATTTTATAACTAAGGTTATAAATATAAATAGGCATTAAATTAGGGTTATTTTGTCAAAAACCCTTATTCTGTGGTGTTCTGATTTACGCCAAATGAAAGAGAACAATGACTAAGCTTCTTCAAATTGCTGCCATCCAAGAAATCTTAATTCAATCGACTCAAAGCCACCATTTTGTTTATTGTTTGATGGGGAAACTTGTTTGCAATCTCCGGTTCTCTTCCTTTGTGTCTGATTATGACCGGAACTTATTATCTGCAAATTTCAGTTTTCTTCTCAAATGGCCTCCATGGAAGATTGGAATCTTTACAACTTCATTTGAACAAAACCTCCCTTGAATGAACCATAAAGAGGTTGTGATCTTCTGAAACTGAAAATATCATCGATGAGAATGGTGGACGGTTGAGCTGATTCAGTGTTATCTGCCGTGTAATCAGACACATGAAGGCCCCCATACACTCGAACACTTAGCGCCTTCTTCCCAGGAGCACCAACTTTAATATGCCCATTGAAAAACTCTATCAATTCTTGCTGTGTAAGCTGCTTTAGTGCTGCAACCTGTTCAACAATAATAATAAAAACCAACTTTCATAATACAGTAAGTCCTCAACTGCTGATTGAAAAGATAATTTTTAATTTTCTGGTGCCTTTTTACAAATAATTTGTTCAGTAAGGAGTTCAGAGACTGAAAAATGAAGCTCCAAAAATACAAGGCTATTATCCAGAATCTGTGAAAGAAATGAGAATCATTTTCATACCTCAGCTTCTCTCCGATCAAACTTGAGGGTTCCGTCAAAAATCTCTCGCCAGTAGAATCTAGATTCTTCCCTTAAATTCTTGTGTTTCTCAAGCTTCATATCGATCAATGCATTTACGTGGCTCTACATCACAAATGTCACTTCATTAGGGGGCCAGTATGACTACGTCCAAACAATTTCACAGAAACCGAAAGGACCTAGTTGAGGTCATTACACAAAATTATTTTACATAACAAAAATGTAGAAAGTCAGCTTGTTCAAAGCCTTCAGTCAATATTCTCTGTCACGAAGTGTGAGGGATTCAATTGACAATATTTTAGCAGCCATGACCAAAAAATATGAATGAAAACATTCATTATCCCATTGACTGGTCTGATAAGGTATCAAAGACAAAATTGCCAAAAAAATATTGAGATGTTTTAATGTTGCCAATCTCTGTTTTGTATTCAATGCAGCTCCATTAATATCCAAAACTAACATGAATATAACTGTTAAAACCTTGACATATGCGCACTGGTTTTTTTGGTCAAATTATCTCCTGCTTAATCTAAAATTAGGAGCAGAGAATGTCTGGGCTGCACATAAAAATGCTGAAAAAGGAAGGCTGGTCCCAGGGTACTCAAAATCCAAATTATTGCTTTGATATTTCTATCAGTAAAAGATTTGAACATTGATACCAAATTGGCTTCTTAGGTATCTATTGATGACAAAATACTTTTAAACTTCCATTGTGTTAAAAAGAAATAGTCTCATCAGTAGAAGCAAGGAGAAAAAAAACTCCTGCTGAATATAAATGTTGGTCTCACCTTGAATTGGTCACTGGTCATCCCATAAAGTTTACTTTCAAACATCTGGAGGAATGATTCAACTCTCAAATCAATTTGTTTTGGACCCTATTAAAATTAACAGAGCACTTGAGACAAACAGAAGACAATGCTGCCAATACCATATTCACAGAACAAAATCAATTCCACATACCTTCACTGAGGATTGGATGATGAACTGCACTCCATGGATACCAGAATGATTCCTATGTTAAAGAGATCAATTAATGTAAATAAATAGCCAACCAGACATGAAATAAGGGAACACAAGTTTCTATGTACCTCTGCAAGAGTTTAGTAATGTAACCAAGTTGCTCAATCGACCTAAGCTGGTGGAAGGCCGCTTGTTTTGCAATTAGAGCAAAAAGCTGAAGTTTCACATTCATTAGGAAATCATCTCTGTGGACCTGAACAACTCAACAGGAGTTAATGTTAGAACCACAACAGAAATCCAACAAGACAGTTGATCCAATCAAATCAAATGTCAAATTTAACTCAGCACTTTTCAGAAAAAGTAATCTTTCATATTTCCTTCAAAAAGTTTAAGAGTGCAGGCTGCATGTACATGATTTTGTTGGACTTGTACGTATATAGTCCATGCTGCACAGGTATCAATAACCTGTATTTCCAAATCTACACAAGCTGTCCCAATATCATTTCAAAATCAGCACGACAAAAAATTCTAACCTCCAAATATCAAGAAATTATCAGATGATTGCCTACGTTGCTTAAGAACAACAAAAATACTTTTAAGATATTTAGCACAAAATTATTTCTTTCAGAGCTTAATTTAGGAGCCTGCAAAGAGGCAAACCAGTGTTGGTCAAGAAACTAGGCCTTGATAAAAGCAAATCATTAAATACAACTTCCAACTAAGTCTAAATGTCCAGCTTTAAAACTTTAGAAAAATAATGCTAGAATCAAATACAAAGGCATTAATCACATTGAACTGCACAAAAAGAGTATTACCTATCAATGCTAACAAGGGAATAGTGTTTATCTTTGGGCTAAGGTGAAATAAAAAGAATAGTGACAGTTTTTATATAAAGTGCCTTTACGACCAAATAGCAGAATTTAAATTATTCTGACGTCCAAAAGCTCAAAAATTTTTGTCTTGAATTGAGCTGTTTAATTCTTCCGGTTGCAGAGAACTTTTCAACCTGAACTTTCTTCCTTCTGTTGCTAATAATTTTTGGCACGTTGACAAACTTATTCAGTAAGTTAAGAGGTTGACTCTTAACTTTGTAAATGAAAAATATTTAGTGCCTGTGGAAGCCAACTACAATAGAAAAAGTCCATTTTACATGATTTGGTCATATGCAAGAGAGTCAACTAATAATCCAGGTGGAAGACATTAATTTTGTGATTTAAGAAGACAAGGAAAAGGCCCTAAGAACATGATTGAGAAGAAAAAGATACAATGGCCAATATATGCAGTCCTAAACAAGTACAAATAGCTAAAAAGGATTCACGTATTTAAACATAAGCTGTTCATTTCCTTTTTTCATGAAAATCTCTTACAAATAGTAATGGGAATAAAGAGTACAATAGAGGTAAACATGAGTTTCAATAACTATTAGTATGAATGCCCAAAAACTTTTTAGCTCTTCACTATTAAAAGATACTCTCAAATCTTTTCAAGTGCCAGAATGAATCAAAGGAGAACTGCAGGTAGAGTAACAATTTCTTACTTTTACAAGAAGTTAGATGCTGCATTGAAACTATTTAACAGCTGTATCAGCAACTAAAGCACTTTATGAAATCATTCTTTTCCTTTGTTTTTTCAAAAGAAATTTCTGTACCTGAATATAGTGGACTAGGCAAGAATTCTCGTCACTGGGATTCAGGCCCTGTTTGGAGTACACATAACTCTTGCCTCTCTCAAGTTTAACGATTCTTTTTGTTAAATGCTGGGATGGCAACAAAGGTTGGCATATTGGGTTTGAGCCCTTGAAGAAAACATCTTCAATGTGCTGGATCATTGACCCAGCTTCATTGGATTCAATGTTTCCTGAAAACCAAAAGAAAGTGATGGGAGGATCAATAGAAACAAAGAACATAGCTGAAACCCAAAACAATTTGATTACAACATTTGTTACTCAAGAACCTGCTATGTAACATTCTAAGAATGCCCTGGAGAGCATCATGGGTGCAAATTTAGCAAGATCTTCAGCTTGAAGATGAGGAAGAACTGCAAGTTTTTCCATCCAAGGCCATGTTTGATCCTTAAGTAAAAGTGAACAATAGTATGTTGCCTGCTGATATGGTTGCTGAAACTTGAAATTTTCATACTCTTTTGTTACCAATTCCTGAAAAAAATATAAAGGACATAAAAACCTTAATCACACATTAATAGCTTGGGTTAATCGTAGAATTCCCAAATTATATGCTTTAATAATCAACCTATAAATCTGTTGAAATAGAAAACAAGGACAATAGAAAGGAAATCCTATATACTCTTGCAACAGCACAATCTAAAATCATAGCCTCCAAGCAAGGAGGTGTCCACAAGCTAGCATCATTGTAATAGAACAGGACTGAATGAGGAAAAGAAAATTAACAAAGAAAAACCTATAACAAATTCAACATATAAAGTAACCTCCAGGTGCCTATTATCTTGTTGGCTACACAAGACAAGGTCATAAATAGACAATCTTTGATTTCATTTTTCCTCATCCACCAAAAATAGGTGGGTGCACTCCTGAACAGAGGACAATGGTCCATGCAGTTCCTCTGGTCCTTGATGAACTTGGCAGTTACCAGGATAAGTTTTTTGGGGCACCATTCAGCTGTCATGGCAGAATAGCCAAACTTCAACAGGCAATTGTACTTAAGAAAGAGTCCATGCATTGGTGTTGAATCTGTCTAAATTTGGAGTCATAGACAAGTCTGAGCGGTTCAATGATCAACTTGGAAGGTTCATGACTTATGAGCAATGAGCTTCATGGTTTATTTGCATCTTTTTACAAATAATGAAACAAATTACTGACAGCAAATGTAAATATCACCATTCAAGTGAAGAATGAAGAATATACTGTCTTCATATCTCAAAATAGTCTACTTTTTAGTAACAGGTTATATCATGCAAGTGTTCCTATCTTTGCTTTAGGTTTAAACCTGCAACAAAATAACAATTGACAGCTAGACCAACTAAAGTTGCTTTATGAATTCTAAGGTTTTAACTCTAAATGAAGAACAGTATGTAGTTTTATATACATATGAAATATGGCCAACAATATACTTTCTTCATATCTCAAACTAGATTGAAGCACCTCATCAGCTTGGCATGCTACTTCAACCCTGCTTTGAAGACGTAATATTTGTTGACCAAGTGAACTTGAACAGCTAGCTGCTCAGCTCAGCTTAGAGCTTATAGCTTATAGCTTATTTGTACCCACTCCAACTAGACCATACACCACAAACAAGAACTTATTAATAAAATAAGCAACTTTGGAGTGTAACATATATGACTGGAGCCAGATTTATACATTCTGAGGTGCCATGATGAAAACAACTAAGGGGGACTATAGAGGGATAAATATAAACATAAATACTTCTATTCTTTTTTGACTTAAAATTTTATTATGGACCCACAGGGCGACAATGAAGGTCCAGTAGTGGGTGTCATTGTGTATCACATAAACAGGATCAAAGAGTAGAAGAGGAAAGAAAGGATACACATGAGGGCATGCAAGCACATAACTACCTAAAACCTTCACACTGAAAAGCCATGTGACACATTTGAACTCTTTCTCTCTCTCCCTCTCTCTCTCTCTCTCTCTTTATCTCTCTCTATACATACATGCATACATACGTGTGTGTGTGTGTGTGTGTGCGTGTGTGATTCTACTAGATGCCTAACATGTTCCAAGAAAATAATTGCTCAATGTTAATGAGGTTAAATATTTTAAGCTTTTAACTGTTACCTTAATCACAGAAAATCTGTCCGGTTTCACTTTGAATTCTGCAATTTTCTGGACAACTGTTTCTAGTAAGATCCTCAATTTGTGATTATAACCCACCACAGTAACCTGAAGAAATAGCAACCATTTAGGACATTCAACACTGATGCATCCAGATGAGTGAGATGCTACTAATGATTTTACCATAGATCATGTTAAGCATAAAAGGGAAAGGTGAATTTGAAAAAAGACAGAACTAAAGCAAAATTCCACTGCAGTCATAACTCGAAAAAAGATTATCGTAGCACATAATGTGAATTGAAGATCTTCTTTAATTATTAATTTATTCATACACATTCCATTCCAGGAACACAGTATAATAGGTATAATAGGCATCTATAGAGAGAAAATTAAAAGACCTATAAGAGAGCTTTCCACATCTGATGACGGAACAGAATCCAGTATGAGCTTTAAACATTTCTTATATGGAAAGAACCGATAAAAGGAAAGTGCATAAATGCTTATGAATGAATATGCCAACAAAGAAGTACAAAACAGGGAAAATAGAAAAATCACAATAGGGCCAGACATAATGTCGTTGACATGAGTTCTTTACTCTCTCTTTCTCTCTCTCTCTCTCTTATAATTCAAATGAAAGCTGGTCACTTGAAGTAGAAATTGGATATTTTGCCCAATTTCTTTGACAGAAGAAAGATATCTTAGTTTTCACACCAAAGCCATGGAAAGGCTGAGAGCTATCCTTATCTACTATCTAATTTATAAACTTCTATTTATCAGGAACTTTTGTTAATATTCTCATCAACAGATTCAAGTACAAATATTCCCCTTCGTATACAGATTCATGTGTCATGTTTCAATACAAATGGGAGGCATAGGACACAGTAAATCTTGAATTTTAGATGAGATGCAGCAATACCGTTATAGGGGCGTATGTGATATTATGCATGCATGTTACACAATGACCATGTACTTGTATGCTTAAAGAACTATATAAAGCAAAACAATCATAAAGCATGCAAATATGTGAATATTATGTATAATACTCATAGCATCGTCAAAACGTAACAGATATCTTACATAAATATGCATTCTGCTATAAATGTGTATCTGAGGTTCTAACACTGTTAGACACAAGTACTAGTATCTAGTATACCAAATTTTCAATAGAAGTGTCAAGCAAATCATACCTTTTTCAAATTGCTTCAATTGATCCATAATTCTCGTCTTAACAATAAATCTTATTACCCCCAGTGGCTTAAGCAACTATTACTCATGCATAGCTCAAGATTTTGTCACATATACCCACTCAAGGATGAAATGACCAAAGCATTCTTCATAGCTCTATTGCATGATTCTTCCAAGTAATTTATTTTAACTAAGAATCAAGTACAAAATCTTAAACTAAATGACACCGTACCTTCAAATATTCTTAATCTCTATTCCAAAGGAACATAAATTGTGAAAACTGTTGCATGTTAAAGTACATAAGAACTGGGATGGAATTTAATGATTTTTATATATCCAATTATGAAGATACAAATCAACTTCATAGTCCACAAAGTCAAAGACAAGTAAAAATAATACCTGAAAACCACTATCTGTGTGGATTATGCCATAATAAAGACCAGCAACCTGAGCATAGTAAGCTGAACCATACAAGATATATTGGGTCAGGAATAACTTATATCTTAGTCACAAAGAACTGAAATATACAAATTGTACATATAGGACTATAATGTCATAATCACGTGGCAATACTATCAACTGATGTAAACCTAATCCCAGGGATCATGAATAGGAAGTCCTTGTGCAATAATCAACTCCTTCAATCAAAATTATGGTTAAAAAAATAAAAGCAATAGTGATTCGTCCAATCCTGCTTCAACATCCTACCAGTTTCATTCAGCATCTTACCGTATTCATTCAAGTAGTCCATTAATAAACGTGTGAAAATATCAGTCAGAACTTTGGCTTCAGGAGAGCTATTTGCATGGGAGCAGTTGAAATATATCTTAAAAACTGCCTTGGGGGTGGAGAACATTGTGTCAGGCTTGTACCATAATGTTGAATAGGACGTTTTCCTTAAAAGAACTGGAAATTTGACCTGTTACAGAGACCAATGGTATCAGAATGATAACTTTACAGAAAAAGATCACAGGAAATTATACTCCGTAAGTCAAAAAAACATCAAACCTTCTCTTGTGGATCCTTAAGTGACAAGTCTGTGGGGATGAAGATATTAGGAGCTGGCAGATGCAGATTTTCTTTAGGAGCAGACATTATCCATTCCTGCAAGAAAACAAACATTCTTAGAGACTCAGTAATTTCTTTCCTTCAACATTCTCCAATTGCCAAAAGTTAACTTCTTACTTCAACTGACCATGCAACAAGAAAAATGCATAAAGGATTCCACCGAAGAAAAAAAACTGTAGCACTTCTAATCTATTATAATTTTTGGCCCTGTAGGGAAATATCTCCACGCCCCAAGAGAGATACTCTGAACCTCACCCTTTGTTTCATTCATTTGAACAGAGAAGTTGTCATTTGGTTCCAACGTTATTGACTACAGAATATTATTGCACTTATTATTACTATTACATTGAATCGTATCATAACAAACATCAAATAACGCACCTGAATCATGGAGTCATTGATTTTCTCAACAGAATAGGCAGTACCATACCATGGCTCAACCATGTCAGTCTGTCCTTCAAATTTCTTTGACTCCCAAAAAATTCTGAGAAACAGGGGGATTATTAGAAAACCTACCATTTGTCAACCACAATGGTCTGAATTTGATTGCAATATGGAGGCAGCCAATTGTACAATGAATTATGAGAGAAAAATATGCCCTTGAGCATTACTATCAACAAATAGAAAGATGCAATTAATTAATTCTAAACAAATAGAAAGATGCAATTAATTAATTCTATACACATGATATCAAATACAATACTGATAATATAACCCTTTTAATAATAGAATGATATTAACCTTTATGAATTGTTTTTTAACTATACATATGAGGGAAATAATCAATGAGTTATGGAGCTGGGTACTAAAACCAGTAGATAAGGCTGCAAATGCACAGGAGCAGTTTCAAGCCAGCATTGAAATTATATGTAAGAAAACATGAAACTTATTATGGTAGTAAGCAAAATAGGCATGATATAAATACAATGTCATCCTCTCATAGACTCCTATTCAGAACTGCTTGTCCCGACACCAGAAAAGAATGCCTTATAATGCTGCAACGACTGCAAATCCTTCAGGATACCCTAGAATAATCAATTTTTGCACAAGTTCTCCTACAACTGGTTGCTATGAGATTTCTTATCTCATGCCAAAAAGGCATGTCATGTGAAGAAAGAACCACAACAAAGCAAACTAACTTTCACGCACCAGGAATTCTATGCTATGCTAATTAAAAAATTTTATTAACTAAATATATACTAAGAGAAATCTAAGATAAAGTATAATACATATACCTTTAACATTTGAGTAGAAGCTTTACCCATTTTGATCACCATTAGGGAAGAGAGAGAGAGAGAGATGACAGAGACTATACTAAAGATTCTCCAGCTCATTTGAAATCAGCATCATTGGTGCAAGTTTACATTCAACGGGTAAATAGTAATTTTGAGTCAATTCAGGATTATTCACTAAAATTGTAAATTTGTTGATATTCAAGTACACTCAACATTTAGTAATGATTTAAGTCAGTCTATTTCTTTTTTGGTTTACGTTAGGGTAATTTAGTAATTAGCAAAACATGTCCCTGTTGAAATATAAACTCAATTCTTATCACATTGGAATTTAGTTTTGCTTTTACAAGAATTACTAATATATATCTACTATATCTTAGATTCCTTAAAAGTGAAATTTTAAACTTATAATAAGTAACAACTTAAAACAATTAATGTAAAATTTGAAACAACCAACAAAAGTAACTTAAAATATGAAATATAAAAATTAAAAAGATTAACATAAAACTTAAAACACATAAAATACGAACGAAAAACTTGAAATTGTTAACGTAAGAGTTGAAAATTTTAGATATAAGAAACCTGGAATCTATTGTAGCAATCCTTACTTTTATACACGCAAATCTTGTACAAATAATTTACTAGAGCTTAAATACTATTGTTAGGCTCTATAAATTTAAATTTTTAAGTCAAGTGACAACTTAACATAACATCAAAGCTCGGTTAACCAAGAGGTATTGTATTTGATTTCACAACTATATTAATTGAACAATAAAAACTTATGTTGTTCTATTTGTCACATCGGATGTGTTTTAATCTACATGGTGCACATGAGGGCATGTGTTAAAGTTACTACTTTGGGCACTTATCCACAAGCTTAAGTTTATGTGTCAAGTGATAACTTAACAAAATTAAAAGAGAGGAAAGTGTAAGATAATAATTTTTCTTCATTTAATTGTGAGATCCCACACATATTATTCAATTGGAGCTTTGAGAGGCTTAAGTGAGATTTTAAGGTCTCCTTCATTATTTTTCTCATTCTTCATCAACTCTTGTCTGCATAATTTACATCAAAACCGCCATTCTACAAAACTCAACTTATTTCACGATCATAACTATTCAAAAACAACAAAATAATTTGTCACTCTTTAAAGAAGTGTTCATTGCACTGTCACATGAACAGTCCTCCTTTCATATCATTTATTCAAGGTCATCAGCTTTGATTATAGAGCAACTCTAACTATAAAATGTTGGGAATTTTGTGTATCAAGAAGCTTGTAAGTAAAAGAAAGGAAACTAGATAAATTAGAATGTGAAACACCAGCAAAATGCAACTAAATAAGTGCAGTATGCAGCTGAAACATAAAGCTGAGTGTTCTGAATGCTCACACTTCTTCACCCTTCAGATAAATCTAAGCTATTCTCCAAATATCTAAAACAATGTCCAAATATTTTACTAAATTTTATCCCATTTATATTGTACTCTCCTTTTCAGTTTTACATAATTCTCTGTCCAAAGCTATTTCAGAAATCTAGTAAAGACACATCATTTGAAGCATTTAAACCGTAAAGCAAATATTTAAATCAAGTTCAGAAAACTTCTAAATCCTAAAAAAAACAAAAAAAAGTTTGTAAACTTCAACCTGAATCTAGTACCAGGTTCAATGAAATAGTTAAGTTAGATTATGTGTTATCACATCAAAACAGATGTTATGAACCAAGGTCAAATAACAGAAATATGCAAGAGTCATTCTGCAAAGGTACTGAATCAAGCATTCTCTAAGCTCTTCAAACTCACCGAACTTTATTTGGAGAAAGCTCATTAAAAACTGTTTGAATAGTGCCCAGATTGAAATTGGAAGGCAAGGATGAAGCCACTAGCCAATCTTGCGGGGGATACTTCTGAAAATTAATTTCAGAGATCATTTTCAAACAAAAAGGCAATGATGATTAATTCATCACAATCTAAACAGACAACTGTACAAGAAAGACACCAATCAGGTCAAGACTGAAAAGCCCAAATAATCCTTAAAAAGTAGAAAAACAAAACAAAGCCCATTTTTCAAACAGTCTACAAGAGTAAAATGAAGACTAGTTCTTGTATAGATCCACTAGGAAATCTAAAATGTAAAAAGAATTCTTTTTTTCAAACAACTATATAAAAAAAATAATAATCAGCTACCACATCCTGCTTATCATTATATATCTAAGAGAACATTAATCACCTAATGTTACATATATCTGCTTCTGAAGAATCATTTCCAGTCACTATACTTGTTCACAACATATGAACAGTAAGGCAGGTAAGATAACCTTACTTTTCATCTAATCAAGCATTAGATAAAGGCATTTTCTTGCCCTTTAAGTGATGTTCATAGCTGTAGTTCATAATCAGTTTCTCAAACAATTCTTGCAAGCTATTCTATTTAGTTAAACTACCTGACAACAAGAATGTCAAAAAATAAAAACCCATGCACAATGCTGGAGGATTAACCTTACAAATTGTAAATGAAACATTTACCTCCATATTGGTTGCAACATTAACCACATAAGCAATTGGGGAAACTTTATCCCGATAATGAAATTTTGTCTCACAAACCGCTGAAAGCTTCATAAAATAAATAAAATTTCAGAATGTTGAAAACTAGCAAGGCAAAATTTCACAATGTGGATTCTGTTAATATCAAAACAAATTGGTATGCAACATTCCACAATGCAAATTCTGTTTAATATCAAAACAAATTGAGTACTAAGAAGGAGAGATACCAATATCCTTAAAGCGAAACTATAGCATGACAAAACTTAACATAACAGGCCAAAATTTTACATCATGAGATTATTTTGACCCATGTTGTCGGCAGTTACATAGAAACTCACAGTAGCTTTATTTTTCCTTCATGTCTAGCTACCAAGAACCAAATAATTTTTTTTTTCTTTTTTTGGGTTGCTACACTCAAACCTCCATAGATCAGCAGAACAAATGTAGATTTCTCAAAAGTATATCTTGGAGATCTATTGTCTCCAAGCACGTGATTCTTTCTATTTACCTATTATCCTCAAACTGAACAACAATAGCATACAGTTACTAGTAACTATTTAATAGCAAATATAACTGTCTCACCTTTTCACCTTTTTCCATTTACATCACTGACTTGGCCAATTACAATCATGAGATGTGATCCAAAATACTAACTTTTATTGCTGACCCATTATTTAACAAAAAAACTGTATCTTATGAGTAAGATAAACAAAATAAGGAAAAACTTAGTCCTCAATAACCAAAATAATAGTAATAAAAAAGCAAAATAGTAATTAAAACAGTATATACTAAATATTGAAAGAGAAAAAGTTAACCTTTTCTTTATGAGAAGATAGAAAGTTAGAGAGCCAACACAAATAAAAACAGCCTAACATAAAAATACTCAAGTAGAAAAAGTGCATACAAATCAATCATCCTTACAACTATGCTCTTCTGTAGAGGTGTCCTAGGTGAAGAGAAGACTACATATGCAAGTACTAATAGCTAGTTGTATGCTATTGACTAATACTATGTTCCAGTAATTTATATATACATGGACACGCTGACAAACCTCATCAAATATCCATTTGCTCGCACCAGACTGCTGTAAGAGGTTTATGTATTTAAATAATAACCCCACAATATCTTGCATGCGCTCTGCCATTCAATCGGGGTTGGAATATGTGGTGGGGAGGGAGGCAGCGGTGGGTTTGTGGAGAGAAGGGAATTAGTACAGAAAATTTACAAATTGAAGTTATTAAATCAAATGCACCTAATACAGTGTAAAATGCAAATAAATTACCATGACCAGCATCAGTAAGCTCAATGACAACTTCAAAGAATGAATACTCCAATGTCCAATCCTCTTCACCTGCATACAATGATGTAGCCCATCCTACAAAATTTGAAGAAAGAGCAACAAGAATTAATCAGCCTGTATTTGATTTATTAATGATCCATTAACACCAAGCCATCTGGACATGACTGTCTCCACTTTTCTATTACATTATTTTAACAGTGCATCATTTGATAGCTGCTCATCATTTAGCTGAATTCCTAGTACTGTTATAAACTTATCACTCGAACATGAAAAAAAGTTCTCATCAAAATGCAACACCAGAAGAGACATGTCCACTTTTACCAGTGGACTCCAATCAAGTTATAGTAATCAAGTTATAATCACAAACATAGACTTTACTACTCCATCTTGACAAGATTAATGTCATCAAGTACAACTCCAAGAGAAACATATCCACTCTAGCCTATATATAAAGACATTCCCCCTGGTCAGCGTATTCTCAAGGAAAATCATAGGCAAGGACTCATTATGCTCACATCAAAATATACAGCTTATATAATTTTAATATTGTATTTCACTTCAACCCAATATCAATTAACAAAAACTAAAATAAATATACAATGAACTCCAAAAGTAACATATCCACAAATTATTATACTTATCAATTTGGTTTTTTTCAAACTGAACCCAAACTGATCCAAATTTGCCCACCCTAACCACCACCAAAGAAGTATAAGAAATCTGTACAGATTTCATGGATGATAACTTAATCACCAGTCAAGCTGTAGAATGGCTTATCAGAGAGTGCTTCAGATCTTTATGGATAGTAAAGCACTTGCATCAAGTAATCCATCTACCTTACAAATTCCCGAAGAGAATGAGTCCCTCAAGGGATATTAGGCATTGACATCATAAATTACCTCCAGCATCCACTCAATGGAAACATGAAAGAAGTGGCTTTAAAAAGTCAGAGGTAACAAAAGAATAGTAAGTATAGTGTAGTAGGGAAAAATTAAGCAAACTTCAAACTCCACAAAATATTAGGGGAGAGGGAGAAAGAGGAAAAAGAATTGAAAGGAAGATCATTCTTTTTTCAATCTTTTGATCATAAGCAACCATATGTCTTCAAACAAACATTTAGCTTTCAATAATATAAGCTTTAAAAAAAAAAAAATTAAAGTCAAATAAGGTGTTCTTCACTCATAAACTTAGTTAAGTTCTCAAATAAAAACACATTTAGTTTCAATAATATAAGCTTTACAAAAAATAGCATCAAATAAGGTGTTCTTCACTCATTAGAATTAAGGGAAAAAAGGAAAGAATAATTCATTTCAAATCCTAAAAGGGAAGCTTCTCAAGCCCAAAGGGATAGGAATGTAAATTACACCCACACATAAACTAAGTTCTCAAATACAAACACAGTTTTCAAGAACATGCAACTGAAAGCTGTGACTAAATTTATAGTCTGATATATAAAGGATTCTCAAAACCTACCCAATGTTTTCAAGATGTAAAACAATGATCCTTCTCCTTCATGCCCAATAAGATGACTAAGATACCTGCATGGTGCTTCCTTGTAATGATGAATGCTTGGAGTTATTGGCCATACAATTCTCAATTTGTGACCTTGTTTTATCGGAACAGCTCTGACAAGAATCTGAAGAAAAAATAACAAGGAAGGAATATCAAAACAACCTCTTTAACTGTACAAGAGCTTCCACCAAAACTTTCTTCCTACTCTGTGGACTTAAGAGCCTTTGACTCAACATAGAAACTACACTAGTACCAGGCATACCTGCAAATGTTCTGATGTACAAGGCTGACCAGGAAAATGGACACGGCTTCTACCAGTGTTCCGAATGTCCTGGAACTTATACTCCACAAGGCTTCGAATTTTGTTAAGGCTCTCTAGAAACATCCATCACAAAAGAATTGGTCCATATTTCAGAGTAGTTTATAAAGCGAAAATATAGCATATGGAAACAGTTACTAACCTTTTGAATATACAACAAGATGCATGAGGTTGGCTGAGTAATTTTCATCATAAAACTTAAGAAGCTCGTGCCTTGTATCTAGTCCTTTAGCTTTTGGTCGAACTTCCAAAGTGTCCCAGTTACCTGCACATCAACAGAACATTGAGTAAACATCAACAGCAAACATAATATGCAGAAAATGTAGCAAGAATTCAAAAATTTTTTTAAAAAAAAATTAAAATTAATAAAATAAAAAAACTTAGGAACATAATTAAGGGCCATAGAAGCCATGGAACAGGTGGGAAATAGTTATTCATTTTTGTATGTAATTAATTTATAAAACTACTAAACAGAGAAAATGATAAATAGCAAAAAAAAAAAAAATGTACTATTATTGTTTACAAACAATAAACAACCAAAAAATACCAGCAAATCTATAACTAAAAGCAGAATAATTCCAATTGCATGAGTATGCAAGAAACATTTATTGTGCTAAACAGATGCTTATGCCAAACACTCCACCCCTCAAACAAAATAAAACTATTATGAAAAAAGAAGAATCACAGAAGGTGCTTACCTGTGCTGAATTTATGATATGGATGACCTTCCAAACTTAGATGTTTGCTGAGCTGTACAAATTTTAAAAAAAAATACACACAAAAGAGCAGTTATTTATTACAGAAACGCTATAAGTAAAGAATGGTAAAATTATAATTGTAAGCACAATATTGCAACAATATTTTTTAGAGCCCAAATACTATTTAAGATAAGTATATGGGCATAGATCATCAAATAATCAAAGGCCAAATATAAATTAGTGAAAGAAAGTGACACCTGGTTCATTCTCCAAGCATCAGACAACAAGTTTTTCTGATTTTCTGAATAAGAAAAGAGGGGGGAAGATAAGGAAAGAGAGGGTGAACAAGTGATCGAAAAGTGATTCTGAAAGTGCTTCAAGGCACTAGACTAGATCTCTAATGAACAACTAACCAGAATCAACAGCTTTAATCTCCCTCATTGTAGCATCAGCTGACATCAACGGTTTAATAAAGAACTGTGCAAATCTGATCAGTAAATCACAGGAAAACACAAACTCACAAACCTTTTGATGATGTGAAAAAATATGGTATTTAAGAAAAATGAAAAGGACCATGTACCTGTCCAAAGCTTCTTCAAAACAGTCAGTGTTAACGTCAAAGTAGTAGTTTGTATGCTCAGAAGATGTAAAAGCATTTGTGCTTCCTCCATGCTGTGCATAAGTAAGAATACCAGAGGGCAAAATTAGGTCAATACCACTACTCAACCAACTTAAAGGAATCAATCAAGAAATAAAACATGGAGAAACATGTATGTTTCACTTCATCCCATGAATGAAAATGTAGGTGCATCAATCTTTGATTAAATACAATTTTCTTTCCAGCAGCTGGGGTTAAATATTGCATTATAGATAAGAAAGAGAGGATAAATCTGAGCTGTGACCAGCTGTCCACAAATGATGCAAATAAATCCCTAGGGCCAATCAAAATAGTACACCAGTACCGAACACTTAGGTAGGGGGCAGTTCTTTGCCCCTACAATCCAGACTGCAGTGCCATAATAATCATCCACAAAACACCTGTTTCCTACAAAGTCTCTAGAGTTGCTATTCCAATATACTATAAAGTAAACACAGAAAATGTAGGGGAGACTGCACGTATTCTTCTTTACCAATTACAGTTTCATCTACATTCAAGATCATCCTTCTCCATAAAAATACTAAAGCACCATGCAATACCTCTACTGGAAAACATAAATAAGGATAAAATATGGAATCTCAACAAGTTTTAGGATGTGCTTCAGCAACCCATAGTAAAACTATTATGATTGTTCACCATTTCTGATCTGACATCATCCAAAAATTCACACTGACACTATGAAGCAGCACTGACATGAAGAGACAAAACAGATTTTTTTTTTTTTTTAAAAAAACCACCAGTTTCAGGTACCAGTAGTCTCAAGTACTGAGAAACATCATGATATAATCACATTCACAATGTAATGCATAATTTTTACTCCAATAAACATCAATCAATGCACTCAAACCACACAGCATGACATAGAACGATAACATTACATTTGACAACTTCTGTGTCCACCAGTATTACCACACATCATCAAATTCATAATTACCAAATCACATGCAACAAAGCAATAGACTACCACATCCTTATCAAACAATGAACTGTGTACATCTAAATCCAACCCAGTTACCCAGTCTACATGAGAAGTTGACTGCAAGGAGTCAGCTCCATAAAAGAAAATAATATAAATGGGACACCAATTCAGTCTACAATTAAACAATCCACGGCTATAAATTTAACCAGGAAAACGTTTTCCACTTCCGATTACCATAATACATGAGGGCTTCCAGTAACATCAATTAAAGTAGACATCAAAAGATAACATTAAAAAGAAAATCAACCCTCCAAATCAAGCAAAGGATTCACTACAAGGTTTTGTTTTTCCAACCTGGTTGACTGGTAAGTTAAGCAATCACCTCTACAGGAAGATGTGTTTTTAGGCATTTATGCTAGCAAGGTTTTTGGGAAAAGCGTTCAGTAGTTACTCTCTTTTTACATATAATTTTATATAATCCAACTCTGTCCCCAACCTAGTGCCAGCAGAGTTTGAATCCCAGACCTCTTGTACAACCCAAGAGATTTTACAAGTTGAACCAATTAGCACCCACCATTCAGCAGTTACTTCATTATCTATGTATCTCTGCAATTTGCACAGGCTTCTAGTTAAGTTCCATGATCAGTAAAAAATCCAAGATTAAACATAAAACAAGAATCTGTCAAACACTTAAGAAAACGTCATAGAAATAATTAAGTAAAACAGGAGAAGCAATCTCATGACTTAATGGCCAGTACCTCTGATATGTACTTTGAATAGCTATCCTCCAGCGGATATTTCTCACTAGCATAAAACAGCATATGCTCTGCACCATAAGAAAACAGAAAAAGCAGTAACTAAAGCATAAATAAAGATAGGGGAAGTAATCTAAAACAAAGCCACTTGTCCCCCAGCCATATAAAAGATCCAAGTACAACTACAGCCATTGTTAAGTATAATAGGAGATGAGAAGAACTATCTGAAAAGTCACCACACAATATATTATGAAACAATAACTCTATGAAAGGAATGAGAAGGGAAAAGCGAGCAGACAGAGTAGAAAAGATGATAAGAACCGAGTATACGATTTGCTATAACTAAATCTGATATAAACTCACCGAATATAGAATGATGAATAATAGTGAGGAAAAAGAAAAAAGGAAGGCAGAAATTTTTAGTGCTTTCTACTCTAATTTCAATACAAGCAAAATACCATATCTTAATCAGTGAGCAGCCAAGCAAATGTTTAGATCATGTCAAAATGTTGCGTAGAACAAGTTTGAAAAATGTTGTTCACACAGCCATATACCATAATTTTCCAACAACATATTTAACCTACGAAAACATATGGAAAAAAAAAAATCACAAGCATCATTCAATCAACTAAAAAATTATATTAAAATTCTCAGAACAAACATTCTTTTGAGTCTTTTATAGTTTAATTCATACAAAATAACAACTAACAAATCATGAATTTATATTTTGCCACAAATAGAGCAATCACAGCACCTAGTATACAAAATAAGCACCTATAACAACAAAAGCAATAAAAATACCAAGAAAATGGGCAAGTCCCTCGAGGCCAACTGGGTCACTGAAATAGCCAACCATGACATCCATTGATGCAGCACACTGTAAAAGAAGAAAAATGAAAACAAAAGAAACCCACACGAATATTAAATGAATAAAATCTAAAAGCTCAGAAAATTAGGAAAGCAGGAGAATTATGGGTTTCTTCCTTTTCCATTTCTTTTCAGTTATTACCTTATCGGTATCAGGATCGCTGATCAACAAGACTTGGAGAGAGTTATTAAGGACAAGCCTCCGGTACTCTCTCTTGTCCGTACGCGGCTTTATGATCTCTACATCGCCTTTACCCACGGCCATTTTTGAGTTTCTTGTGCCAGAGAGAAGCCGATGGTTGTTCTGTGACCTGCAGGTTGGAGACCAGAGAAGACTCCTCAATTTCTCCTGTCTCGAAGTCTTCGTCTTATTATTGGAATTTAACTTCTGAGATGATAATTTGACACGCTTCCCTTGTGATTTGAACTAATTATAAACAGAGAAATCGTTTTGCGTATAATTACAGTTAGATCCCATTACCGTTATAAAACGGTTATAGAAAGTCAACGGTTGACTTAAGTTGACTAACAACAAGTAATAATTAAGGCAGAAGATGTTTATTAAATATTTGGTATTTTCAAAATAATCAAAGCAAGCAAGTTTATAATTATCTTGGGTTTATTTTGTTGTCTCATACCTCTTAAATCAATTGATATAAGAATAAACTTTTAGCTACACTTTTTATTATGTGAAAAATTAATCATATAAAAAATCATTTACTTTTATTTGAATAAAGAATAATGAAAAAATTTTAGATGAGATAGTTTTATTTTGTCAATATATTTAATATGATAGAACCATCCAATTCATAGAGCGAGAAAATTTTATTTATTAGTAATAAATAAAAAAATTAAAAATAAATTTTACTTTTAATTAATACAACGAAAAAAATTTATAGAACTCATTTTGATTTTTTTTATTCATTACCAATGAATGTATCTCTCTTCCTTCATTGATTAGATGATCCTACCACATCATTTATACTAACATGATAAAATTATCCCACTTAAAATTTTTTCAAAATAATGACAATATTTCCTAAACCTAACTTATGTGAGTCCTCTTCAAGAGGATCCAATCTCACAATTAAATTATTGTTCAAATTCTTCTTTTCATCAATTCTACATTAAAAACATGAAAAATAAAAAAAATCTGATTTTATGAGTTTAGTTTTTAATAAAAATGAAAGAATTTCATGCCCAATTAAAATTATTGAAACTAAAATGATATCATTACTTTATTAAAAATAGTTATTTTATTTGGTAAAAATTGTTTTAATATAAAAAAATTATAAGTGTTGTGTCTATCAATTTTTATTTAGTATTGCATCTATTTTGTTTATTTATATTATCACAATTTTTTTATGATAAAGTTTATCCAACTCATATAAACAATTTTATTAAAGAAAAAATTTATCAAATATTTAATTAATTTTTTATAAAATTAATTATTCCAATAATACAGTAAAAATATATTATTTTATAGTTCAAAACAATTTTAAAATGGCTTAAATAATACCTATAGATGTGGATGCAAAAGGTTTCATAGAAAACAGAAATATATTATCTTACATGTGTTTGTTTGCATTATGTTGATTCTTTCACAAATTTAGAAATTATGTTTATGTTTCCAGTCTTACATGGAGTTGGCACTACTTTCACTGTATGTTTTGCTGTCATTTTCTTTTAGAATTGTCAATAATATATAATAAAAAGAATTATGAACACATAAAGAAAAGTTTAACTCACAACTAATGAATTTAGAAGTTTGCTAAAAAAAAAAAAAATTAATGACAAATGGTTTATCAAGGCGCATTTAGGTTATGTTGTATATCATTTCTATTATTCAGTGAATTTTATAAGTTATGTTGCAATAAGAAATTACAAATAATTTTATTTTGTAATTTTTGATAATGTAACGTAATATATTTTATAGATTTTTAACACATATATATTAGTAAATAATTAAAATAATAATAATTTATAATATTTTTATAAAAATAAATAAATTATTATAAATTTGTCAAAAATTTATGATAAATATTTAGACACATTAATCTCAAAAATTAAAAAAAATTGGCATAACATTATATCATCACAATATTTTAAGATAACTGTTTCAAAATTTTCACTCCATTTATCATATATCTTTATAATCTTTCTCTATCGTGGCGGTGAGAGTAGTGGAGGAGAAATACATTTTGATTATCCATTTGTCTTTCTGTTTGTTTTGGCTTTAGCATATAAAATAATTTTTTTAAAAATTGAGCATATTTTTTCGTGTGTTTGCAAGAAAGCATTATTAATTTACTCCAATATCTTAAAATATATAATAAATTACTATATTTTTTAAATAATCATATATATATATATATATATAAATTTTGAACACGAATTAGGTGGATGATATTAAGATACTTAACCATAAATAACATTGTGTATAACTCATGTAATATTACCTACAAGTAAAATCATACTATAAGAATGCGTTGTTGACACACTAAAACTTGTTGTAATCAATAACTAACATTTCTAAGTTCTTCTATCTTCCTAATTAAAAAAAAAAAAATAGAACATGTAAAAAATGAAACTCATGCTATAACAATAATAAATTATTATGGCATAAAAATTAATTAAACTTATTAAATTATGCAAAATAAGTATATCTATCAATAGAGGTAAGCATTTTTAGCTTGGTTTAGTTCCCTTAAATTTTAAATCGATTCAAAATTCAATTTTAATTTAAACTAAATCAATTAATTCTGTTCAATTTGATCAAATTTTAAATCAATTCAAAATTTAATTTTAATTTTGATTAAATCAATTCAAATCAACAATAGAAAATAAATTAAAACAAATCAAATCAACAACAATTAATTTGGTATGGATCAATTTAAGAGTTTGTGTTAAGCCAAAAAATAAAAATTATTTAAAAATTTTTTAATTCTAAACTCATATATAAAAATTATTTTTGTAAATTTTTATAAATAAAATATAAATCTTAAAATAATTAAAATAGTCCTATTTTTACGATTTTAATGAATACCAAATTAAAAACTAAAACTAAAATTTGTCAATTTGATTTTCTTCAAAACGAACGGATAATTTTCAAACTAATTTAAATCAATTCAAATTATCGATTCGATTTAGTTTAGATCGATTTAGTTCAAAAGTGTTCACTCCAATCCACTAATTAGTTCAATTTTCTATAAGATAGTTCATATAAAAAAATTATAAAAATAATGTAACTTTCTTATATCACAAATTATTATTTTTATTTTAAATAAAAATTTTTAAAATATCATTTTAAAAAACAAGAAACACAAAGGGATATGTCATTCACATCTGCGACAAAAAGCATGGTACTTCTTGAGAAAATATTACAACACATGTTCATAGCACCACGAAAGAGCAAGCCAGTGTTGGTATTTACTCGTTGCAATAGAGGTTGTATCTTATTGACAAAGGAGATGTCACGAGAAGATAAATTGGTTGGTCGTTGTAGTAATACTTGTACTGCATACAACGATGTCAATGGTACAGGTTTCAAAAGATATTGTAAAATGTGCATTCTCATCCGCTATAAACAATAAAATTAAATATATTTTGCCAATAAATTTAATATTTTATGATCAAACTTACTATAATAAATACATAACCCTTATAAAATTCGTATAAAATAGTACTAAGGCCAACGAAGCTAAGCTTATTGAGGTTAAGAATAGAAATTGTCTTTATGCCAAAAATAAAAAACGAATCAAGGAATGAGGATTAGCCTGTTCATGCTTTATATTTTCAGGGGATGAGAATGTGTTGTTTTACTCATCTCCAACCCCATTTAAAAGTGTTTATTTAATAATTTTTACGGTTAATGTCCTTAAAAAAAAACAATATATTTAATTTCACTAATAAAACCCCAATGTCAATTTTCTCAAATTTTCTAGTTTTCAAGGTTTGATTTTGATAACAAGAACAATAAATGTGGAACTGAGAATCTCCTTTGACTGCCTGCCGACATGGTTCCAATGCTTCCCAGGTAAAAGCAAAATGTCGTCAGTACTATTTCGTAAAGAAAATACTGCTGTCCCTATATGTAGTCCAAGTATTATTACAACTACCCCATTTATCTTCTCATAATTGCAATGAATAAAATTCAACACTGGCTTGCTATCTCGTGTTGTTAAGATCACAACATGTGCTGTAATATTTTCTCAAAATAAATAAATAAATAATCATGACATTTGCGGCAGATGTAAGGAAACATACATTAGACATAACCCTATGTTTTGTATTGATTTTTAAATTTTTTATTTTAAAATATAATAATAGTTTATAACCAAAAAAAAAATTGACGTTATTTTTACAATTTTTCCTTTCTATATAAATTATCTTATAAAAAAAATGACCTAATTTGTGGATATACTTATTTCACATAATCTAATAAATTTAATTAATTTTATGTTATTATAATTTATTATTGTTATGGCATGGATTTTATTTTTTACAAGTTCTAAAATTATTTATTTATTTATTTATTTAATAGGATGGAAGAACCTAAAACAATAATCATATATTTGTAACAAGCTTTAACGTACCAACAACGCATTCATACATTATAATTTTTTTTATAGGTAATATTGCATGAGTTATATGCAATGGTGTTTTGGGATGAGTACCCTAGTAACATCCACTTAAATTGTTTTTAAAATCTTAAATAATTTATATATATATATGTGTGTATTTTTTAGATAGAGATATCAAATGAATTAGTTTGACTAACATCTCTATTTTTAAAAATACTTAAAAAATATATATATAATAATTTATAATATTTTTATTAAAAAAAAGTTTTAAAATAATAGAGTCAATTAATATTATTTTCTTAAAAAAAAAAATACTTGACTTTAAAGAAATTATTTTCTACACTTGAGGTGAGAAAGATTAGGAAGATAGGAAAAGAGAAATTTTCAAGATATATAATAAATGGGTAGTAATCTTGAGACAACTACATTAAAGTATCTACTTACAAATTTTTAATAAATTTACAATGATTAAATTTTTTTATGGTTATTTTTTTTGAAGAAATTATAGATTATTATTTTTTTAATTATTTGCTCATACATATGTTAAAATCTATAATAAGTGTATTGTTGTTGCATTATTAAATTTATAAAATAAATTTTTCATTGTAGTACAAGAATTTAAATAAGTTCTCATTGCAAAATATAACCTATAGAATTCGGTGCACAATATAAATGAAACAACTTGAGAATAGGTAGCGTTACTCGTAAAACAGTCCAAAATAAATAATCAGACACGTGTATAATTATTTATATTTTTTAACTTAATACTTATATAATGTTAATTAGTACAGTTAAATAGATCTTAATAAATAACATCAGTGAACGAGGTATAGTTAGCCTCATTTACCTGTTTAAATGGTAGGAGCCAAAGGCAAACCAAAGGAGGGCTACCTTCTTAACTTTTGGATCCTTCTTCTTCGTTATTAATAGAATCTCCTGTATTCACGAATTCGTCATTCCCATTGCATCTCAATTAATGGTTAATTTCTGATTTTATTCAAAAGCAAAACCCCTCAATGCAAGATAATTTATATTTTAATAAAACAAAACCACACACTAGATATGTCGGGTCGGTGGTTTGGTTACCCCAGCCAGCACATTAAATTTAATTAAAGTTAATTTTAGTAATTGATGAAGAATTTTAAGTAAGACAATTACAATAATATTGATATAATAAAATAAGATAATTTAATATTAATAATGTGTAAAAAAAAATTATAAGTTAATAATAAAAATAAATTAATAAAATAATTTTATTGTATTTTATTAATTAAATAATTTTATTATGTTATCGTAATTATATATTATAATTATTTATTTAAAATATATATGGTAATCTCTCTCCAACATATTAAAAAAGATCTATAAAATTAATTAAATTTATGGTAATCTCTCTCTCTCTCTCTCTCTAGATATGTTCATCAATTTTGAAGTAAATATTTCATCCATCTCCACATAACCACGTAATAATTCTTTTGATAATTCAATATCAAAGCATCATATATAAAATTTAGCACATCACATGCTCCATCAATTAAAAGTCAACTTTTTGCACGAAATTGTACTTGTTTAGATTGATAAGAAGAGTGAATGATTATCAATTTCATGACATTATTGTCAACATGTGCATAGAAATGTGATTCATTAGTGTAAGAAATAGATTCTTGATTAAGCTTTTGTACTTCAAATTTAAAAATTTTGTGGAATTCTGAAGTATAGGAGCAATCACGGCAACCAATGGAAGTTTCCTATGGGCTTCCAGCACATGAATCCAGAGTCTTGTGTGGAAATTTGTGACTTCAGATTTGGAAAAAGCAAGGACAAAGGGGCACATCTCACGGCGAATTTGGTGGCCGCCTAACGGGGCTACAGCTTCTTGTCTTCTTTTCTCTTTTCCTTTTGTCTCAAACTTTATTTGTCGTTTCTTTTTATACCAACTTGTAGGACTTTTCATTCTATAAATATTGAGTGTTCATTTTTGTTGCTTCTTCAATATTAAAATCACAATGGCTTGGTTTCTTTCTCTTTGCTTTGCACTCATTTTCTCGGCTCTCTTCAATGGTGGTTATGCCGCAACTCCACTTATTCGTCCTCGGTATCTTGACGGTAAGGAATCACAAGATCCTTAGACAAAGATTCACTTAAAGCAAGTAATTAAAAGATTTGCTTTACAAAGTTCTTTTAGTTTAATTGGCAACTACGGCAAGTAGTCATTCAAGCTAGCTAAAGTTCTAATATTTCGCTCATCATGTATGCAGGGCTTCTTCCAAATGGAAACTTTGAACTATCACCGAATAAATCCAACCTCAATAAAACAGTGATAATCGGAAAATACTCACTTCCCAAGTGGGAAGTCAGCGGCTTTGTGGAGTATATCACAGGCGGGCCCCAGCCTGGCGGCTTCTACTTCGCCGTCCCCCGCGGCGTCCATGCAGTGAGGCTAGGCAACGAGGCTTCTATATCTCAGAGTGTGAATGTGAAGCCAGGGTCAATCTACGCACTCACATTTGGAACAACAAGGACTTGTGCGCAAGATGAAGTGCTAAGGGTATCAATTCCTGGTCAATCTGGTGACCTCCCAATTCAAACACTTTATAGCTCCGACGGTGGGGACACATACGCTTGGGCTTTCAAGGCAACTTCCAAGGTTGTGAAGGTCACATTCCATAACCCTGGCGTTCAGGAAGATCCCGCTTGTGGACCTCTCTTGGATGCTATTGCTATCAAGGAAATGTTACCCCTGAAGTATGCCAAAAGTGAGTTTTATTTATATTGAAGAAAATATGTACGAGGATTAGAATTTTTGTCTTTTAAGTGAACTAATCAGCATCCCTGATATTCATACGCAGGCAACTTAGTGAAAAATGGTGACTTTGAAACCGGTCCTCACGTATTCAACAACTTCTCAACCGGAGTCCTCCTGCCTCCCAAACAAGAAGATCTAATCTCACCGCTTCCTGGCTGGATCATCGAATCCCTGAAACCCGTAAAATACGTCGACAAGAAGCACTTCTTTGTCCCCTCAGGATCTTCTGCCATTGAGCTGGTTGCAGGAAGAGAAAGTGCCATTGCGCAGATCATCAGAACAGAGACTGACCGATTATACAAGCTTACATTCACCATTGGAGATGCCAAGAACGGCTGCCATGGTTCCATGATGGTCGAAGCATTCGCCGCAAATAAAACGCTGAAAGTTCCATATGATTCTGTAGGAAAAGGAGGACTTAAGAAAGCAAGTCTTGTATTCCAGGCCACATCTCCCAGGACAAGGGTTACATTTTACAGTCCTTTTTATCACACCAAGCTGCATGATTATGGTCATATGTGTGGACCTGTTTTGGATGATGTTAGAGTCGTACGTGTGCGTAACTTATAGACTTCCTTTTTAGTTATTAATTTGGTCATTTAGGTGTTTGTTTCACGGGAAAATTGGGATCAAACCTCTTGGAAAAACAGAGTCTTGATAGTCGTATCATTAATTTTCAATATTTTGGATTCTGGATGTATTTTCAAATTGTCATGTCGGTTTTCACATGTAACTTTGGATAAATAATTAAAACTACGAATAATTATTTCAGAAATGCAATGAATATGTCTATTATTTATTTGTTTTTGTCTTGTTGGGTGACGAAAAAAGGGGCTTCACTGTCCACCATGATCTCTTTACTGGAATTTTAAAATAGGGGCAGAGCTCCACTTTGAAGACTTGGCCAATGTAAAACGATAATCTAATGGTACAAGTGGGTAGTACATGAAGTACGTTAATTTTGACTCAGAGAAGAAAGAGGTACATTAAAGAAGACTTTAATTAAAGTAATTTCTCATTATTGCAATTAAGTATATGTTGTCAGTAAGGGGCACATTTGGTCAAAATGATCTACAGGTTTTCCTTGGATACCGAGTTTCGTTTCTCATCGTAATTAGTTCGTATGCATGCATTTAATTATTTATTGTTCATAGCATCAGCTCCAATTGTGGGCTTAGTATCCGTCAGATTAAGACAATTTAATTTGCTATCATTGAACAGATCATTGTAATTCATGTTTGGAGAGATTCCAATTCCCTTTCTCATAATATCATTATTCAACTACTAATCGGTATTACTATGTTTAATTAACGTATGGTTGAAATTAAGATTTTGTAATTTTCTGTGCATTATCATTTATCAAATTTTACTGGTCACTCTTAATTAAATCTAAGATTGTCTAAAAATATTTTTAGAATTAAGATATTGTAATTTTAAAAATAATGTTATTATAAAATAAAAATTATTAAATATAAAATATAAATAAAAAGTAAATATTTTTTATTAAAAATTAATATTATTAAATACTTTAATTATTATACCGAGTTGCAAACATGAACACTCAAATAATTTTTTTATTTACAAGAGTATCGAGAGTTTGAATTCACAAAGATTTTAGATAAAATATAAATGAGTGAGGAATTATTAATATTAATTATTAAATAAAAACTAATAGTTATTAAATTGTTGTTGTCTTAAAATTGAATAAAGCATTAGTATATAAAATATCTTCCTGATTGTCTTATTCATTGCATTGTCCAACTTTTGATTTTTTTTTCCTTACACAACAACAACAAACAACAATTATTATTATTATTATTGATTTTGTGATTTATTATAAATTATCTGAATATGCATATTCTAATTAATAGTCAGATTTTTTTTTACTGAAAACTGATCATTAAAACCTAAATGCTATCAATTAGTAAATAGCTATAACTATTTGGATGAATGGTATTGCAATAAAGTCTGAGAATTTAATTAATTTTTGACATTATTAGTCATGTATAGTTAAGACCTGATTTTCTTAAAAATTTTATTTATTGCTGTTTACATATTTGTGTTTGTTCAAGTAAGAGATGAAAACCTTTTTGGTCTATTTTAAAATGAATATTTGTGACAATGTTTTGTTGCATGAATGTACATATGATATAGTATTGTCTAATTCACTTAAAACCCAAAATCTTGAAAACTGTAAAATTATCAATCTGTGGTGTTTATCTTATCCAACCATATGTAAAGGTAACATGTATGTACACACTCAATCATGCTCACATACATGCATATTTATATCCATACTTAAAAAAAAAAGTTTTAAGTAAAATTATTTTATTATTTAAGTATAATTAATATGGTAGAATTATTCAATTAATAAAATAAAAAAAATTTATTATTTAATTAATATTATAAAATAAATTTATAAAATTTTTCTTTAAATATTTTTAATTTATTATTAATAAATAATTTTTTTTTATTTTATTAATTGAATAATTATATTATATTAACTAAATTAACATATTAAAACCATTCTATTTAAAATTTTATTTATATATTTAAATTTTAATCATATAGAAATTTATATTTCTACGTGGCAAACTCCAAGGCTTTTTGATACCACCGATCATAATCATTGATCAACATGATATAACGTCCATGGTTAAATCCTTCACCAAACAGACACTATTCTAATAAGATTAACCCTATTAGACAGCCATGCAGGAGATTGAAAACCACGTGAGAAGAATACAGAAGACCAAGAGAAGAATGCTATAAAGAATGCAAAAAAATAATGATATGATGATTAATGATGTTACACAGGCAGAGAAGTTTATAGAATTCAAAATTCAAAGTGACTTTTCAACATTTATAAATTTAGTTGTGATCCAAAATATATATTCTTTTGTATATAATAAATATTTGTTTTAGTGATTTACTATTTATTTATATAAATTTAAATTTAAATTATTTATGTATTTTATTAATTTTTTTATCTGTTTATATATATGTATTTAATTTATAACTTGTAAATTTTCAAATTCAATTTTAATTTTTATTATTTTAATGAAAAAAAAAACTCATTTATATTTAATTAATTTAATTCTAATAATTTTAAAACTCAAAATTCTTAAAATATTCTTAGTTCACACAATTTTTAAAATATTCTTAGTTGCCCACTGTATGCATCACTAATGGCACTGTGCCTGCTCAACTGTCTACTACTATGCTTCCATCTCATGCAATGAGCTATGCAAGTTGTTCTTAAATGTCTTGTTCTCATGCAATGTGCCCAACAAGCTGTTGGCAAATGCCTAATTATCGTTCTCATACAGTGTGCCCTACAATCAGCTCTCAATAATGACCAATTATTTTTTTCATGCTATTCCTGAAAGCGGCTCTCAAATGCCCTTTAATATAACACAATGGGCAAAAAGATTTTCAATGTCTCAATATCCGTCTCAAACGATGCAAATAGCTAATTTCCGTATGTTTGCACAACAGTGTCCTTCCATGCTTTCTTCAAGCATCTCTCAAATGCTTGCTCAGCTACCTAATATGATTCATGCTCATGAAATGTGGTAGCTCTCAAATGTGTAGTTATTGTCATAATGGGCAAAACAGTTTTCCAAATCCGCAAGATCATTTGGTACCCAATGGAGGACATGAGGTTCTTCCACGAAAATCTAATCCTCCTGAACGGGGTAATGGAAGGGATTATATGATGAATGTACTTGATGCATTGATGGATTGGAGCGAATTTTTATTGTTAGACCAAGAAGATTTTCAACCACTAGATATTGGCAGATTACCAAATGATCTAATGAACAGTGATGTCGACAAGGAGGTAGCAAAAGTGGTAAATTTTGTTGTGTGTTTGTTCGTTTATTCTTTTACTAGACTTAACTTGTTGCTGATTAATTTGTCATTACAATTTTTTTTTTAATTAAACTTTGTCTATCAACTTTCAGATATATTAATTAAGAAGATATATTAATGTAAATGTATGAAAATCGTCGGAATCAAGTTGCAGGGTAATTGATAAAGACATAAAAATACAATAATTAATTAAAATATTTAATATTGCATCCCAGCGTGATTAGTGGGTATTTTTAATTTGAATTAATTTTAATTTATTTAATCAATTTAAAATTATCAAAATTTAATTTAAATCAATCACAAAAATAAAAAAATTAATTTAAATTAACATTTATTAATTTGAATCGATTTATTTGTCTGTTCAAGATTAAATTCAAAAATTAAAAATTTTCTTTTAAAATATGAAAAATTTTAAATTCAATAAAATTTGTTCATTTTAATTTTTATAAAATATTATATTAATGAAATATAAATGAGTCATTTACACTCATTGAAGTAATAAAAATAAAATAAAATTTATTCAAATAAAGTAAAATAAAATTTTATAGTTTAACCTAACATTCTTAATTCACCTAAACAAAAAGTTTAGAATTAAAATTTAATTAATCATAGCTATAAAATCACCTTAAAATTTTAACAAAATTTAACATCTTAGAATTTAAATAGTCAATTGTCATTTATAATTCATATTAGAAGCTTGTGGATCTTGAATCTCAAAACATTCTACAACAAAAAAAATAAAAATATATAAATTGTATCATAATTTGAATATTTAATCTATATAAACAAATAATAAAGCAATAAAACAAACATTTAAATATGTGATGCTATACATTAAATAATTAAAATATTATATATATATATATAGATATATAAGCAATACTTGAAATAATTTAAATATAACATTTTAGATAACAACCAAATTTGTAAATGCTTAACCAAAAAAATTCCCATACAAATTAAGCTAAATGATTAGAGAGAACTAGAGAAATGAAAAAAAAAAAAAAAAAGGGGCTTAGTTAGTTGTAATTCATAGTTTAAATTTGTTATTGTGTTCTCAAATGTGTTATAAGAATAGTGTGGAGCTCAATAAAAAAAGGTCGTCATTAAAATTTGAAATTTTAAAAAATTATTACATTGATTTGATTTTTATAATTTAAACCAATTTAAATTAAAAATTAAATTAATATTTGTCAGTTTAAATACCAAAATTGATTCAAAAAATTTTTAAACCGATTCAATAGCCAGTTAAGATTATTAATTCAAGCAAAATCTAACCATCCCTAATAGGGATGGTGTGCCTTTGGTAAATATATATATATAAAAAAAGTATTTTATTGCAAATGTTAATTTGGGGCAATGTTAGGTGAGGTAGACTGAGACTGCTGTGCTTTAATTGCAGCATGGTTGCGATGAGTGCAGCGTAGTTGAAGCACTAATAAAATTAAAAATATACTATACAAATTAATAAATTATTAATTTATAGATTAATTAATAGCTTTTTTAATTAATAAATTTCATATAGTTAAATTTAGTAATTTATAGAGGTTGTACTCTATATATACAATTGTTTAACTAAAAGATTGTTATTAACATCTTATACACAAATTTCAGTATTTTTTTAATTAATTTCTACAAAATCTTAGAAGTATTTCTCTCTTCACATTGAATGAAAAATCTCATTGGTTTCTCCAAGGAGAAATTATGTGATTTATGTGTCAGCTTTAATAATACACAAGGCAGAAGTAGTTGCATTGTAATGTCAGCGGATGGTTGATGCAATTGACCAGAATTTTAATGAAAATTTTTCAATGCCCTCGTGGATGCTTGCAATGCTCCACGAATTGGAGTTTCTGCAATTAATTTACTGCAACTAAGCTGATGCAGTACGGCCCGAATATTCAATGTTACGGCACCTCAATTTTAAACATCTCCTTAATAACTCGTGTCTATGCAGCGACTACATTTCGAATCTTGATATGTTAGTCAGTAAATGTGAATTCAGGACTGAAAACTCAATTTCCTGACGTTAAAGCAATAGGTAGAGAGTTGACAGGAAACAGAACAGGTTCATCTCAGTTAAATAATGCACAAACTCCACAATTCCCCCATTTGATTTGTTAAAAATGGATGAGAAAAAAACTTTACATCTTACACGGCAACAATTTGCATCTCCTTTTCCTCTGTTGTACTTCCCAAAACATAGGACATGCAATCATATCTCATCCCTTTATGTTTCACATAAATAGAATTGCAAGAACCCAGATCACAAAAATTTGTGAGGAAACGTTTAGTATCAGATTCCAAATGAAGAACTCAACATGATTTTTTTGCAGAGTAAGAAGAGAATTTTCTTGAAAGATAATGTGCAATTGATGGGCATTTCTGATTGAATTTTCAAAATTAGCACTTCAACATTACAACTTTTTTTTTTCCTAATATGCAACATAAACTCAGAGTGATGCTTTCTAATTCAAGCACCCTCCTCAAAATAGCCACGTATATGTTTTAACTCAAGTAGATTACAAGTTCTAACTAAGCATTCGACACAAAAAGAGCAGACTAATAATTGAAGAACACTTGCCAGCTTGAACCAACATATGTGGACTCCCGAAGCAAGTTGGAATTTTGTGTCCAAGATTCCTTATCTTTCTATGAGATATTCCTATTTATAAGTGCCTGATCTGGCGGGTTCATAATTCAAAATATTAAGGGGAAATCATCTATCAGTTTTGTTTTATTTCTTGAAGCATTTCCACTACCTTTTTCATTTTTGGTCGTTTTGCTGGTGTGGTGTCAGTGCAGAGTAAAGCTACCTTCAGAGCTGCAAGCATTTCTTTTCTCCAACCAAAAGAAACTGTGCTAAGCCTGGCATCCAGTATCTGCTCCGGGGTTTCTCCTCTTGCGGGAGCACCATGAACCCACTTCACCAAATCTATGCCTTCATCGAAGTCCTCCTCAACTGGTAGTCGTGTTGTTAGGATCTCTAGCAATACAACCCCATAGCTATAAACATTTCCTGGAGCTGTAACTTGCATTGTATATGCATATTCTGTTAAGGAAGCAAAAAATAAACACAAAAACAGTAAGACAGAAAGCCACACAGGAAGCTTGAACTATAAATTATGTCATATAAATACCTGGGGGGGATATAGCCTGAACTATAAAGTGTGTCATATAAATACCTGGGGGGATGTAGCCAAAGGAACCAGCAACAGCACTGATACTTGCGGTACCTTTAGAGGGATCCAAAAGCTTTGAAATTTCTATCTCCCCAAGCAAAGGCTTGAAGTCGGCATCCAAAAGTACATTACCTGAAGAGATATCAAGGTGGATAATTGCCACATGATGAAGGAATGCTAGACCTTCTGCAACTCCAATGGCAATGGATAGTCTAGTAGGCCAGTCAGGTTGATAATCTGTTTGCTTAGTATATTCATGAAGAAGCTGTGCCAGTGTCCCATTAGGCAAGTAATCATGAAGCAAAAGAGCAACATCTTCATAAATTACAAATCCAACTGGCCGCACTAAATTATCATGACACAGCTTGCTCAGCCTTTCGAGCTCCCTAATCATCTTATTCTGGTGATGAATTATAGTTCTGTCCATGGATTTCAATCTCTTCACAGAGAGAATCAACCCAGAAGGCATAACAGCCTTATAAATTGTACTAAAAGTACCACAGTAGAGCTTATTTGAATCTTTCATTGTCGCATTAACAACAGCATCAAGATCAATTGCCTGTCTGAGATTCTCAACAAAGACATTCCCTGCTATTATTGTTGGTCGGTTAGTAGAACCATCATCAGCAATCCCAGAACTTTTGGATGCTTTTTCCTGTCTCTCCCTTATCATAAACAGTAGAACAACTACTGTTACTGATATAAAAACTGCCAAACCAGAACCAATAACAGCTAGAATGATCCTGTAAGAAACTCTGTGGTGGTAATTTTTGCCATCAGGACCATTATAGTTTCCACATGGAAAGCTCAATGGCTCTCCACAGAGCCCTTTATTACCAAAGAAGCTTGAATTTGGACTCTTTTGGAATGGTACGGAATTGGGAAGTGGGCCAGTAAGCAGATTATTCGAGAAATTAACCCCTATCAAGCTCAACATGCCTTTAAGTGAAGGTGGAATAGTACCTGATAGCTGATTATTAGAGACATCCAAAGATACCAACTTGTCGAGCTTCCCTAATTCAGGAGGCAGCGGTCCATGCAGGTGATTGAAGCTCAGATTTAAAGCTATCTGCAAATTCCTGATGTGACTGATCTCAGGAGGGATACTTCCTGTCAAATAATTACTACCCATTTGCAATTCAAGCAGTTTCAGGCAATTACCAATCTCGTGAGGTATCTCCCCTCTTATTGAATTCTGACCCAATAGCAAGTATTGCAATCTGGACATGTCACAGATTGCATTTGGAATAGTTCCATTGAATCTGTTATTACTTAAATCAAGCTTGTTAAGATTCTTGCACGCAAGAATAGATTTCGGAATGTCTCCAAACAATCTGTTACCAGAAAGAATCAACTCTTGCAGATTCATTAGTTGTCCAAGCTCTGGAGGAATTGCACCAGTAAATCCATTTGAAGCAAGATTTAGGAGGGTCAGATTAGAACACTGAGCAAACTCCGGTGCAATCACACCAGAGAGATCGTTGTTGTCTGCTTCAAAGTATGTTAGGCCACTAACATTTCCAATAGCTTTGGGAATAACTCCAACAAGATCATTGTTCCCAATCCGAATACTGGAAAGGCCTTTGCAGTTGCCAACTAGTTCAGGAATATCACCAGTAAGTCTGTTCTGGGTGAGCACCAAAACTTCAAGCTTCCCTGAAGCAAAAATGCTCTTTGGAATTGACCCTTCAAGTTGGTTTGAATGAAGGTTTAACAATTCAAGTTCAGAAAATAAACCTAGATTATCAGGAATTTCACCACCTAATTGATTTTCATAGGCTGTAAACACTCTCAAATTGGTCAAATTGCCCACCCAATTCGGAATAGAACCATTCAACTCATTGGTAGAAACTTGAAGATCCTCCAACTTTCCTAGACTTTTAAGCTCGTTGGGTATCTCTCCTACTAGCACATTATTGGAGAGATTTAGATATCTAAGATTTTTTAGACTACCTAATTCTCTAGGAATGACACCTCCGAATTTATTCAATGACAAATCAAGAAATTCAAGCTCAAATAAGTTCCCAAGAGCTGAAGGAATCGCTCCATTAAAGTAATTACCAGAAAGATCAAGCCGCTTCAGTGCTTTAAGGTCAGAGATTAAAGTCACGTTACCTCGAAGCTGAAGCCCGGAAAGATCAAGTTTTACCACAAAAGATTGGTTCAAGTCACAATCAACGCCAGTCCAATAGCAAAACTCTGTGTTGTTCACACCCCAACCAGGCACACTAAGCTCTCTGTTGATGGCCAGCAATGTAGCTTGATCATTTAGCTCAGAAATCACAAGCTGAGATCTTGATAAAACTCCAACCACTAAAAGAGACAAGCAGCATAAAAATGCCATTATTGAATGCCTTTTACTGCTGGGTTACACTTCTCAGCGCAAAATCTGATTTTTTTTCTTTCAAAAACCAAGAAACAGTTATCAAAGGGCTTTGCAAACCCAGTTACAAAAACACCAAGTCTTCTCTGTTTTGCTTCAACAACATTACTAAAGTTTTTACCGGACAGACTCTTTTTTTAACTTAATGAAAGAATCAAATGTTCAAACCACCAGCTTCGACAAAGATTCAGAGATAGGAGAGAAGACATTAAAAAGAAGAAAAATACCAAATCACTAAACTTGTTGTCACAAAACCCCAGGTTTCTAGCAATCCAGGCATTAAAGAGCAAGCCAATGCTCTAATGCAAAAGATTTTGATCAGAATCCAAATACCCGCATGAAAGGAAGAGAATGCAGAACAAACAAACAAACAAACAAACAAACAAAAGAACCCACAAAAGGGACTTCATTATAGAACAAGGGTTATATATTTATATGTAAACAAATCGCCCATGTTTTTATTGAGACACGGCATGATTAGAAGAGCCCAACAAGAAAATGACTCCAAAGGAAAAACTTTGAGTTTATGTGATTGAATGGGACGAAAGCAAAAGGAAATGAAACTAAAGTAAAATAGGAAAAAACGAAAAACAGTACAAGCAGTGATATGTATGGTGTTCTGATACGGGTGTTTCGAAAGAGCGAAATTTGTGGCGTCTGAAAAGGGAGGGAATTCTGCTTTCTCTTCTCCTTCTTCCTTCTCTCTCCCTTTTTTTTTATTTGGGGGGGGGGTAAAGGCTTTTCACGAGAAATGAGCAGTGATGAGTGAATGCAGTGTGGTGAAGACTTGGTAGTCCAAGTAGCCACTGCATCAAATTCTCTACTGAGACAATACAAAGTATTTATGGTACTATAAATTATGCTCTAAAAAGCATTAAAGCACAGTTACTACCCTTATGGTACCATGGTAACGAGCATAATTAGAGGAAGTAAAATACATCATGCCATTAATTGATTTAGTTTAAATATAAATATCTCCAAGCTTTACTTTTAAAGAATTGTTTTTAACTTGTAATGTTGTTAAAAAATTTTGCTGACCAAATTTTAGAAAACACTTAAATTTGATTTATAAGGTGTAAGACATCGAAAGAAAAATATATATTTTTATTTTAGATATTATTAATTAATTTATTTTATTTTTAAAGATATGAATATTAATTAATTGGCAATCATATTAAAATTAAAAATAATTTAATATATATATGTACTAATATATTTTAAAAATAAATAAATTATTTTTTAAAAGAAGGTAAGAAATTGATGTGATTCAATTTCTAGTATGATCATTCAGTAGCTTCCAAACAAGATGGGATTACTTTTTTTTTTTCTAATTTTTTTTCACACCATTAAATTATTCTATTAAACCGCATTAATTTGAAAAGAAAATAATGTATCCTTGAAATTACCAAGTATGTACATAAACCTAGGATTCCTTCCATGTGGAGTACATGTTTATATGTTACAATAGTGATGTATCATTTCGCAATAAATATATATATTTTATAATTATTAATAATATTATTATTATTTCTATTTTAAAAATTTTTAAAACATAAAAATGGAGAGAATTTTAAGTAGGACGATCTTATCACGTCGGTATTATTGACATATTGAGATTATTGACATATTGAGATTATTCAACGAGTAAAATGAGAGTAAAATTTTTATTAATTGTGAATAAAAAAATTAATAAAAAAATTTATTATTTAATTAATATAATAAAAAAATATAAATATCTCTGTTAATTTTTTTTTACTCATAATTAATAAAAATATTTTTTTATCTTATTTATTAAATAATTTTATCATATCAATAATATTGATATAATAAAATTATTTTACTTAAAATTCTTTCATAAAAATATAATTAATATAATGACAAGTATTGGGCTACCTGTTAGTATCTAATATTGTTCTTGCTACAAATACCTAAACCAGGCTCTTAAATTGCAGGATGTGACATTCAATTTTCAAAAGACTTAATCAACAAAATAGCAAGACGATTGGATTCATCCTGGTTTTATATCTCATTTTGGGACAAATGACTATTTCTTGGTCAAAATCTGTCGATATTTTTTTTTGTATGTAGGCTTGACATATAAAAGAGGAATTAGCTTTGTACAAAAGATCTTTCTTGCTGTTGTATATTATTATTATATATTATATGTATGGTCTATATTGCTTTAAAAACTCTATTTAAAATAATTAATAAAAAAATTTAAAATTTTAAATGTAAAATATATTGTAGACAGTTTCTAAAAAATAAGTATTAAACATACTATTTGTACTGCCTTCACAGAAAATATTCTGTATAGTACCAAAACGCCACTAGAATAATTAGATGAATACAGTCGAATGCTTATCCTCCAACCAAAAGACAGAAGAAAGAATTTTTTTAGCTCCTGGGGCAAAGCACAGGACCTCATTCTGAGCACATATTGGGAAAGACAGTCCATTAAATTAATAGAGACAGAGAGAAACTACAAGGATGACGATGCAATACCCAGAAATGATAGGACAGTCCAGAATATATACTACAGAGCAGGTTCCTGTACAAATACATACCCATAAATTGGTGTATTATGAGGTAGGTAGTTTTAAATGTGTTTATCAGCAGAATCTTGTCGCCCTAGAAATTCTAATTGTCAATGTTTATGTCATACTTTTCAAAGCTCCCTTGGAATGCACAATTTGTCTTTTAATTGTTGCTAGCTTCCGCCTTATTCCTTCCATTATAGATTTAATTTTTAAGATGTTATATTAATCAACATTATTAATTTATTCTGTAGGGTAGTTTTACCTTTTGCATGGATTAATGTAGCTCAATGTTTGTAAATAAATAAATTTGAAATGACTTTAATTATACCATAAGTTATCTGATATTTAATTTATTAATATATTATATTATAATAATTCAATGGCTAAAATTTAAAATTCGTAGTTGATATATTAAATTTTTTTTAAAAAATCATCTAATTAAATAAGAAATTTAATTTTTAAAACTAGAATAAAAAAAAGGGCAATAATTGAAACAAGAATTTCCATCAAATGTGATTTAATTTGTTAATTGGTGAATAATTGAAGAAGTGATGTCTCCAGTCTCCACATCTTCAAGTCTTGTCCTTTGCCAAAATTACAATAACAAAACAAAACAATTCAAATGGATCCAAAATTGAATTATTTCATATGGTATGTAGGACCACCCTCAGTTATGAATGGGTAAGGGCAATGGCATGGCATGGTATCTCCCAGACATGTTGTGTCATTACATGTCACAGTATGCTCTCACAATGACCTTATATTATATACATTTTAATTTTAATATTCATAGTCAAATGATAAGCATATTGAATAAAGAAATGTTAATTATGTTCTCTCTTGAAAAATACTGCATCCACGAAGACAACATTATGAGTTATGAAAGCCTGCCTTGCCACCTTTTCACTTTATGACTCGACTGAATGCATACACCACTTACTCTTCTACTTTTAGGAGCTGATCGATTTAACAAAACAAAAAGGAACCCTATTTTTCAAATATGGAGCTGATTAATAATCATTGTAATTCACTTTTCTATTTTACTTCACATTGCTAACTTTAATTTGTATGTAATGACCAATTTAAGTCCAAAATCAAAATAATGAGGCAGAAATTATGGAGGAATTCGAGGAGGACTTTGTTGGACAGGTGGAATACAACTCTACATATGTTGCGGGCCACTCCTTGGTGGCATCACTTTCACTGTGTTTCACACAAGATTCAAGGGAAGAACATTGGTTGATATAATACTCGGAGATTGTCTTTCGGACATTTTAGATATCTTATATTTAATTTTTTTTATTTTTATATTAATTATTTTAATTTTTATTATATATTTTAAATTTTAAATTAATTATTTAAATTTTTTTTGACGTTATAAATTTTATAAAATAAAAGTTATGTAAAATATTATTTACTAAGTTTGAATTTAACATTTTCTTTTATTTGGGTGGGATGGGATATTCGAAAATTAGACAAAGCTGGTTTCAAAATGTATTGATTGAGTTGGATGCCATGGCCATTGGCGCCTGAAGTAACAGTGAAAGGTGATCAAATGAAATGAATACAAAGTGATGAAAGCTATCATTCGAATCATTAATTTTCAACATTGACTGCGCAGAAAAAGGCTAAGAGGGCAGAATTTTGCTTATTTGTAAAGCCGATTCTTCCACCAATGCATGCAGAATAAACAACTCCTGCTCCTAACTGAAAGCTCCATGTATATGTAATATTGTCACATTATCATAATCAATGATGATATGTAATAAATGCACACATACATCACAATCATAAATTAACTAAAGAATCGTGATAGAATCTCAGTGATGCTATGCTGATTAATATGGTGCACGAATTATAGACAATGGATTGATAAGATCATCAAACAGATAGTTAGGTTAGCAGTTTTAGCATTTAACAATGAGCATGTAGGACACAGAGAGACTTAGAAGATGTTTAAGATTGAGTTCTTATAACTTCTATTATGATTTTGACACTAATATTGTAGTGTAAAATTTAATAACCATCGTAAAAAATTGGCTATTATTAAATATTTTAATTTTTATATTTTTAGAATTATGTAAAAGTGTATCAAAACTACATATATTATTAATGTATTTTATATTTGTTAATACTTATAAAACTCTCTTTCAACTCGTTTTTTTTTATTTTTAATTTTTTAAATAATAAAAAAATTAAAATAAACACTCAAATAACTAAGAATAGCAAAATTAACAAGAATAATAAAATTAAATATTTTAAATTTAATTTGTTATAAATACGAAAATATTCTTAATTAATCGATACCATTGTATTGTTGATTTTAAAAAAATATTTGTGGATAGTATAACTAAACTCTTCCATGAAGAAAAAGTTAATTTATCTCTTTTTTTTTTTAAATAGAAACAAAGAAAATTTATTCCATGATCAATAGTAAAAGTAAGTGGCCTTATAACTTTCGCATATATGTAGTCAGAGATTAAAATTAGAAAAAGAGTTCTAGAAAACCTTGCAGTAGCAGTAGTACTAATAAAAAACGACCCCAAGAGACGGAAATTGAAGTTTTTTTTTTCTTTTGCAAGTTTGTAAAGAGAAGACTCCACTCTCCCACATTCAACCCATGGCATGTGGATGGATGATGGTTGTGGGGAATGCCACTTTTCGTGATTGTGATCCTTATGATCACATATAAATGAAAATTAAAATTAAAATAAAAATAATAAAAAGAAAGAAAGAGAAAGAATGACTGAAAAATGCTATATAAAATGTAAAATAAATTTGACTGTAGAATGGAATGTGGCATGGCATCGACTGTGATTGGGGTATCTCTTTATTAGACATGAATCATGAGTCTATCTTGTAAGTTGTATCGTCATCATCATCATGTATTGTCTCCCCTGTTGCTGGCATCAATGGTCCTATACCTCCATTCCATCCCTTTTTAACGTACTCGAGGTTCAGGGTTGCCCCTTTTGAAAGAAAATGTGATCGTTGTAGTAACCAGGCCTGGCGGTGGACAATGGTTAATCAGGCCATCCAGAAAGGGCTTGAAAAAGGCTCAGAGGGCTCCTTTGCTTGTAGTTGCACCAAGTTTTATTCCTTCATTTTCGTAGGAGATAACATTAGTCTTTATGATAAGAAGTGTTATTGTAATAAATTATTTCAAAGTAAATAAATTTAGGATATGTGAAGATTATTCTATGTGATACAATTTTATTGAATAATTCTATTAAATTTGTTCTATTATTAAGATTTTTTGTTTTAAAATTTTAAGAATATTAAATATCTAGATATAAAATGTAAATATAAGCACTAAATTACCACACTCAATCTCAAAAATATCCTTATATTCCAAAGTAATGAAAAATTCATAATATGTTTTGTTATTTCAATTGAAAAAAAAAAGTGAAGAAAAGAAAAGCTAACCCTTGTTATTAAAACTGTAATATTATCATCGAAAAGAGGATCAAGATATGTGAACATGGTAAAATAAAAAAAAAACTTCGTCATCTTCAGTATACGATGAAAAAATATGTCGAGTGTAATGGTTGATCTTGTTGGATGTTGCCGCTATGATTAGTTGGTTTGCATGGGACGCACAAAGTTGATAAAACCAATGTTATTAGACGCTTTGAATAATTGACGTTGAGAAGCTGGAGGCACAGGGCTAGTAGAACCAATGTAATTAGTGTTAGATCTACTAACAATATTTGCGGGGCGCCGATGTTGCATAGCTAAGAGAAGTGATTGTTATTAGCCATATTTAATTGACGTTGATGGACTAACGAGTTGGTAGAACAACCAACAGCATCTGACATCGGAACCGCAGAGTTGACATCACCGATGTTATTACTCGCATTGAATTAATGCTAAGAGACCGACAAACTATTAGAAAAACCAACAACATCTGCAGGCATCGAAAGCTCAAAACTGGTAGAACCAATGTTATTAGGCGCATAGAATAATTGACGTTGAGGCACTATTGAGTAAGTAGAGACGACAACATCTGTAGGCGTCGGAGGCGCAGAGCTGGTAGAACCGATGTTATTAGGCACATTATATTGACGTTGAGGCACTGATAAACTGATAGAACTACCAACAATATCTGCAGGTGTAGGTGGCGCATAGTTGAGAAAACTGATGTTATTAGCCATATTGAATTGATGCTGAGGATAAGCTGGTAGAATAACCAACAACATCAGGCATCGGAGCCTTAGAGCTAATATAACCGACGTTATTATGCACATTGAATTGACGTTGAGGTACCAATGAACTGGTAGAAAAACCAACGACATTTGCAGGCATCGGAGGCACAGAGATGGTAGAACCATTGTTATTAGGCTCAATGAATTGAGGTTGAGGCATTGATGAACTGCCAGAATCAATTTCAGTAGCTATTTGATTATTTTATCTGATTTTTTGTTCAGATAGACCTTGCACAGCACCCAATCATCCAACTGCGCAGCACACACAATAATATAATGACATTACTCTAGACGTCTGTAAATTTCTCAGTTTTCAAGTTATTGGCCGACAGCCCGAGTGGTCAGTATGTATGCATGTGCCTTCATGTCACGAGGAGCAGTAGCAACATTTTGTAAAGCAGTCTTATCAAGAGCAGGCCTTTGATGAGTCTTTTGGTTTAATCAATATTCATGCATGACCCAACTAGGTTTTGTGCAATCTTTGTATTTTCCTATATAATAAACGAATGCCCTCCTAAAGCCAATCGGATCTTTCTTTGCTCCAATGACAGTATCAGATTCGACAGGCTTCGAAAATCCATTGCCTGCTGATCGTCTCGAACGATTCCCGTTTGGATATTTTCAATCACTTGGTGTGAAAAAGTACATTATTCTATCCACTTCTTCGCCGTACGTAGCTATCCAAACAATGAACAAGAAAATCATGGTAATCATGCAAATTTTGCTTTTCCGTAAAAATTTTGGTTTCCATGATGTCAAAATCTTTCCTTCCATTCTTGCATCCAATACTGAAGAATTCTTAAAGAATTGACATCTATTTCTTGGCAGAGTCTTCTTCGTTATTTCCATGTCCTTTCTCTTTGTAAAAATGTTAGTTTTAAAGTGTGTTAAACCCTTGAACAAAGCCACAAAACATGCATGTAGCAGCTATTTCTCTTTGTAAAAATGTTAGTTTTAAAGTGTGTTAAACCCTTGAACAAAGCCACCAAAACATGCATGTAGCAGCTAATTAACAAGGCTTCAGTATGATTATGACCATAATATATGAAGTAATTCACCAGGAAACAATCCCTTCCAATTTGCAAGAAACGAGGCATCATGTAAAATAAATTGGAAACAACTTAATAAAGAAGAAACAAACTTAGGGAAACAAACTTGATAAATCTTGAAGACTTTAGCTGTAGAGATAACATCCCGAATTTTGCCCGGAAGGCAAAGATTTATTCAAGTAATGAGTTATCAGCTCTTAATCAGTAGGTAAAAGACACCTTTTGGATTTAAAAACCAAAATACAGATTAGTTTAATGAATATGAAGTATTACAAACTAAATGTTGTATCAGTTCAATAATATATATATATATTTTCGTATAAAGGCATTTTTTGGATAAAAGTATTTTTTGATAACCATAAGTGTACGCTTATTTAATTAATTTATTTAATAAAATAAATAATTAATTAAATACTTGAATATACGTTGAGCAAGTGTTCATATTATACAAAAATTATATTACTCGTGCAATTTATTTATGAACTCATTTTCTCATACTATCAAAGTGGAACAATATTACAAACTACAATAATAATAGACACTGCATGGGTATTCTTGTAATAATATAAGATAATATTATCTACTATTATTTTTTAGTTTCATGCAAACACTGCCCTACACTCAATCAAATCTAAGCTTTTTAATAATACGATTTCATTTTTTACTCTAATTATACACTATAAATCTATTTTTTTGTGCGATTCTACAAATTTGAGATAGAAATGTACATATTTCTATATGTACATCTATATCTATATGTGTGCATGTTTGTAATTGAGAGCTGGCAGTTGTATTATGCAAATATATAATAATAAATTGATACAAAACACTAAACAGCCTTGTGTTGGATGTAAAAGTAGCTTAATATTATTTGTAATGATTCCCAAATTTCTCACTCTCATTCCCTCTTTGTTAGATTTCAAGCCTTTAGATTTTGTCTAATATGGAGAACCTAATTTGTATGTTAGAATTAAGAAAGAATTTAACATCCTGTTTGGTATGTGGAGACGGGGGGAGGAATGGCGGTGATGACGAAATTCATAAAAAAAAAGGGTTGATTTTCTGGTTTTTGCTTCGTATTGTTTGTGTTTGTAGTTTTGTGCACATGATTTTGTGGTTGTTTATCGTTAAATCAATGAATGACAGTTACACGATATAAATAATAAAGTTTTAATTGCTAGCAAAAATTTAGAAATATGAGATATATATTTTACTATTTCATTGTTCATCATTTTTTTTTTTTTTTTTAAAATTGAAGTTACTATTAGCTAGGGCTCAATTTGAGGTTTTGCGGGTGCTGGTTATGATGGAAAATTCTATTTTTGAAATGGATAATTAGTGGGTGTAGGGTCCATCTCATGTGTGGAGGGGCCTAAGTGTCTAAATTCTAAAAGTTTATTGAATTATGCAATCATATAAAAGTAAGTTGATTAAATTGTGTGATTATGATAGATTCATGGACTTGGATGAAATTTGCTAATTAAATTATAAAAGGAATCGCCCAATTAATTTTGTGAAGAAGAAGAAAGACAAAGAGCATACATGCGAAGAGTTATGGGCCTTTCTTGACTTAAGTTTGGAGATGGGACAATGATTTTTGCTCTAATTTCTCCTTTTTTAGAAGGGTAAGTTTCTGGCATCGAGTTTTGCAGTCTTAACATTATTGTTTTTGCATATATTTTTTATTTGATGTTTGATTGAGATACTCACTTGTGGAAGAACTTAATTTTTGTAATGTTCTTTAATCCAAAAGTTGTTAGATTCTTAATGCTGCGAGCCTCTAGTGTTATCTAGAGAGAAAATCTATTGTAATTTCATTATCATAGTGGAAGATTTAATATCGAACTACAATCTCTTGATTTTTTCTTAATTTAAATTTTTGACCTAAAATTCGGTGTCTCATTTATGGTTGATTTATTGCCTTGGGTTGCATTTGTTTATTTTTTGCATCTTTGATTGTGGTGCACATCTTATTTTAATCACACGAAGAGAGAAAGAGAATAATTTTCACTAGATTATTGTTAATTGTGTAGGTGTCTTTCTGAGCAAAATTGTATTAGAGATTAGTTATATTAAGTTTGATTACTTGTATGGAACTGAAACAGGAGATTTTATAGCTTTGGCTTGCATGATAAAATTAAAGTCATGGAATTATAGTATTTGGAAGTCTAGAATGAAGGATTGGCTCTACATGAAAGACTTGTATGAACTCACTGAAGGTGATGGTCCCAAACCTGGCAACTTTAACGATGCAAAACGGACTAAATTAATTCAAAAAGTTAAGGGTACTATTCGGTCATGGATTGATCCAAATGTGTACCATCATGTAGTTAAAAAAACCAAAGCATATGCATTTTAAAAGAAATTGGAAACAATCTTCAAATAGTTGATTGCACAAAACAAAGCCAGCATGATGAAAAGGCTTGTGAATTTGAAATACAAAGAGGGGTGCAGTATAATTGAGCACACTAGTGTATTTTAGGGCATTGCTGATTAGTTGACTATGATAAAAATTACATTAGATGATGAGTTACAAGTACTGTTGTTGTTTAGTTTCTTGCAATATAATTGGGAAACATTAATAGTGTCAGTAAACAACTCAATGTCATAGGGGAAGCATACATTGGATATGGTTATAGATAGGTTGTCAAATGAAGAAAGTAAAAGAAAGAATGTTGATGTGATTCCCTTTGATTTAGAAGCACATATTTAGAAAAGTAAGAAAGGTAGGGAAGAAGCTAAAGCAAGGAACAACAATACTAAAAAAAGTTTTGACAAAGAAAGATTTTTTTTACAAACAGTTGAAAGTGTTCGGTTGCGGAGCATATGTTCATATACCCAAGGATGAGAGATCAAAGCTGGATAGCAAAGCTAAGAAATGTATTTTCTTAGGCTATGAACATGAAAAATTTATGTACAAATTATAGGATCCAGTGGCAAAGAAACTCATTAAAAGTAGAGATGTTCTATTTCTTAGAGATTACATGGTCGGTTATGCTAAGAAAAATGATGACCTTCAATCATCTTTAGAGATTCTTATTGATCTGAGTTTAGTTTCTCCACCTATAGTTCATGATGACTGTAGAAAAGTAGGAGTGGAAGATTTTGATATTCCAGTTGATGATAATGGTCTAGCAGAACAAGATCAGTAGGCACCTTTAGAACCACATGAACCACTAAGACTGTATTGAGAAGATCTACTAGAGAATGGCAACCTTCCACAAAATATCCTCCACATGAGTATGTGATGCTTACAGACGGAAGAGAGCTAGAATGTTTTAAAAAGACTATGTCACATGAGCAAAAAAATGAGTAGGATAAAGAGATGCAAGAGGAAATGAAATCCTTACATGAGAGCCACACTTATGACTTGGTGAAGTTGCCTAAGGGTAAAAGAGCATTAAAGTACAAATGGTTTTATAGATTGAAGATTAAAAATAACTCACAACAGAGGTACAAGGCTAGATTGGTTGTGAAAGGGGTTCAGTTAGAAGAAAAGAGTTCATTTTGAAGAAATTTTTTCTTCAACGGTGATATGTCTTTTATCTAAGTTGTTCTGGGATCAACAGATAGTTTGAATTTAGAGATTGAATAGCTTGATGTAAAGATAATCTTTTTCCAAGATATGTTTATATTTTGGTGATGATAAACTTGTGCTACAGGTGTACATAGATGCAGACTTAGTAGGAAATTTTGATTCCATAAAATCTTTATCAGGATATTTGCTTACCTTTACAAGGGGAGCAGTCTCATGATAGTCTAAATAGCAGTTTGTTGTCCTGTCTACCACAGAAATAGAGTATATTACAATTACAGAACCTTGCAAGAAAACTTTGTGGATGAAGAATTTCCTTTAAGAGTTGGGTGTGAAACAAGAGAAATATGTTGTATAATATGATAGTCAAAGTGCTATTCATTTAACAAAGAATTTAACATATCATTCCAAATTCAAACACATTAATGTTCAATATCATTGGATATGGGACGTGCTTGAGAACAAGCAATTGCAACTTGAGAAAATTCATACAACAAAGAATAAGTTAGAAATGATGACAAAGTCATTGTCCAAGGAAAAGTTGAAGAGCTGTAAACAGAAAGCTGAGTTTATGTGGGTTATTTTGGAAGTCAAATTGTAGCATATTTCTCCACTTTTATGCAGGCTATTTTAGAAGTCAAACTTTAATCTATGTGGGTAACAATTTGACCTTAACATTTTTGAACATTGTAGCTTGTATGTGAACTCAGTGCAGTCGTATTATGATTATTTGTCCATATAATCTCCATAGAAATTGTTTGTTTGTTATTTTTCCTCTTTTACTAGCATGTTCGACTATTTTATTTTTAGCCAAAGTGGCAAAGGACTTTTAACTTTGATGAGAATGGCCTTTATTGAATCCTCTATTTCGGGTAAATACAAGAGATCATTTAATATTCTTAGTTGTAATTTTTATTGATCACGATCATTCAATTTTATTTACTGGTTGTTTATATAGTTTTATTCATGGCGATCATGCAAATGATGTTTGTGCTGCATTTGTGATTGTAATTCTTTTACTATGCAGTTTAGTAAAAATATTAAGAATTTTTGCGAATAAGTAAAAAAATTAATCATTAATATTGTTTTTCAAGTTAATTTAAAAATGTTGACTTAAAATAATCGATAGTCTTAAAGAGTTAATGGATAATTTATTATTTTAAAGAAAAAAGAATAGAAAAATAAATGAATCCTACAATAAATCAAAAAATGTTTAATAGATAATGGATTTTGTATTCCATAGAAATGGAGTAAAGGGCACTAATCTTTTTTTGTCGATGATCAGGCACATGAATTTATTGCAGAGGAGGCTTACAACTGTAGAGCAATTGTAATTGCATTTGCAATTTTTATCTTTATTCCTCGGAAGCAAATAATCATCATTTGTAGATGTAGCATTGTCATGAATCTCGTCCTTGCTATATATCTTGTGTAAAACCAAATCATTTACCCTTATATCTTGCTGTAATCTATATTCATCCAATATCCAGCTAGTCTCTTTTGCC
>CP135558.1:9108691-9131066 GCA_032402905.1 Khaya senegalensis | reverse complement strand
GCATTGTCTTGAATCTCGTCCTTGCTATATATCTTGTGTAAAACCAAATCATTTACCCTTATATCTTGCTGTAATCTATATTCATCCAATATCCAGCTAGTCTCTTTTGCCTTTAATTCTGGATTCCCTCGATGACTTAACTCTGAAATCCCTTGATAGTAAACAAAAGTCTTCTTGTACCCAATTGGATTTTCCTTTGATCCGATTATAATACCATCACCAGTAGTAATACTCTTCCAGAATCCATTTGACGTAAAGGTCAAACCATTACGTGCTATTCCTGCAAATCTGATCGGACCCTGTCTAGCTGGGCGGAGCTCATCATTATACGCCAAGAAGAACATTGATTTCTCTCCCTCTTTCCTGAAGAAACCTGGACATACATGCATGCATATTTAATAACAATATAAACATGTGTACATGTATCACTATTACATGTAATAATAGAAGAAATTAATTAAAACGCATGTATTTATATAATTAATTCAAAAAAAAAAAATCAAACCTGATAAATCCTCAGGACTGTACCCGTAGATATCAAGCTTGATAATATTGTGGGGAGGCAAAGGTTTCTCCAGCAACATATTCTTCAAGTAATGAGTCAACAGTTCTTCATCAGTAGGACAAAACTTATACCCAACTGAATTCGAGAGTTGATTGAGGTGGTATGCCATTGTTGTTACTAATTACCGATTCTGCGAAGAAGAAATTAAAGAGAAGACAGAGTAGGTATATATCAATTCTACGAAAATAACCCCTAGCTAGCTTTTATTTATATTGGAGGAAGCTATTTCTTATTCAATGATGACTTTTTGGGAGAAATTAACAGTCTAGTTGAACAAGGAATTAAAATAGGCATAGGAAGCATCCTTAATGTCGGGAAGGAAGCTAGCCAAAGATGTTTTCTACTTTTACTCAAACACTGCCTTGCCCCAATGCCTAATCATTGACAATATTTTGAAATTCTCCGTATGTATGCTACCAATACATTTGGGACTCAAAATTTTCCATTTTCTCTCTTCTGCCTTTTTTTTTTTTTTTTTTGGTCCTTCTCTACTCACCCTATATGGTTTTTCTATATTCTTTATTTTTTTTTTAATATTCTAAAAACTAAAGTAAGCCATCTTTGATATAAGTTTTTGTTTTTCTTTTCTTATTCTAGTTTAACATAATTTTTTTTTTCTGTCATATTAAAATTTTTATTATTTATTTAATTGGAAAACTCTTTAACAAGGAATTCCTAATCCTTGTGGAATTTGATAACCCTCACATGAGGTGAAAATCAATTCAACAATAACAAATCAAATTATTATCATTAAGCACAAAGCAGGGCATGATTCAAGTAAAATTATGTTTAATAGAAAACCAAAAATTTTAATGGTATGTTACTTAAATCACATTGATTGAGTTTCTCTTCAATAGATAATTTGAATGCTAAACAGCGGGCAGAAATTATAATTACACATGGCTACTATGCATATTGCATAATTATTACATTACAGCTGAGCTAACAAGCCATGAAATTCTTGAGATATAAAATAAGCAAAACAAAATATTAGCAAATGCAATCGCTCTAATTGCAATAGTACAATAATTTCAGATAAACCGCCATAATTAAGAACTTATTTCCTATATAATAAAATAAAAAAATATTAAAATCATTAAATTATTGAGCACTTGTTAAGTTAAATGAGTTTTATAAGCAGCAACATCGATTGTCGCTTCCACAACGCACGCACATACCAAAATCACGAAGGGAGCCTCGAGCTTTGCATGGCTTTGAACAATCATCTTTCGTTCTGCATGGCGCTTCAATAAACTCACAATCACTTGATTCATCTTGTACTTCTACACACGTTATTTTTTTTTTTTAAATATTTATTACTTGTAAGAATTATTTTAAAAAATTATATTAAAATTATTTAAAATTAAATACCACGAAAATTCTTACCAATGGATTGAGCTAAGAGACGCAGAGAGAGAGAATGAAGAGGCACGATCATTGAAGCCTACAATTATTAATTTCTTGCAATGGAGGATTAATTGGGAGAGAGCCAACAATTTTTTATACAGTCATATGTCAATGCAATTATTAACTTTTTTTTTTTTAAAAATCCATGGTAATAAATAGAATAATATAGATTAACATATTTATAAAGTATTAATCCATTTCTTAATGCAATTATGTAATGGCTGTTCTCTAAAAAATGGCACTCAAAAATTAATGAACGTGCGTGAATTTTGAGTCCAAATGAATTGGTAGCTTACAGTGGAATTCGATAATTGTGAATGATTTGCTTTTATATTTACAAACAATTTTAATTAAGTGCCTGTCTTCCTGAAAAGAAATCGTTATTTTTTCTTTTTTTAATTTATTGGTTTTAATGGAAACAGTAGACAGTAATATCAAGCAACAAATTAATAGGCATTTTTGCTTAAAATTAATTTGAAAATTTTCAGAAATTGCAAAAAATTTTGAGAAAAAAATATGGCTGTCTCATTAAAAATGTTATAATTGACTTAATTAACTAACTAATTCAGACACATTCTTCTTCAGCTTCTCGCAAGTATATGGATCTCCTAGCTATTTGGTATTAGTCTTCTCAAATCTCAATGCAACTCTGTGAACAAATTCCTGCAGTTCAATTATTGCATCTGCAGTTATTATGTCGTATAAATCTTTCACAATATTTTAGTTCAAAAGTCATCAGTACGCAGGATAAGAGAACTTGTTCTTTGCACTTTACTCGTAAGAGTTATCTTAAACTAAACCATTCTGTTTTTGTGCCGAACCCAGTTAGGCAAATCTGAGCAATTTTTACTTACAACTAAAATCATAATTCAACGCGGTTAATTAAGTGCCTACTATAAGAATATCATGTTATCAACACTTCCACTTCTCTCAAGAGTGCCCGTAAATCCATGATCAGATAAACTCTGCTAATGCATCCTGGCCACGCTTGAACTTGTACTTCCAACACTTTCTCCATCACTTGGGACCATAAGGAAGCTCGGACAGCATCTCTTCCATACTTTGCATAGTCGCTCAACCAACACTTGAGCTTGCACTTCCGGCACTTTCTCTATTCCCATGGGTGCTTGTCGCACTCATTTTCAGGCAACAACTTGTTTGTTTATGTAGGTTACAATTCATTTTAAATGAATTTGTAACATGCAAATTTGACTCTTAACTCCCCATTATGATTTTGTAATTCTAAATTTAAATTTAAAACTTGTAACTGTAGCATTAAGTGGGCATAAAATCTCCATTAAGTGTGAGAATTTTTTTATGGGAAGAATTTTATAAATTGGGAGTTGTTTTGCTTTACTAAGATATCTAAACTCGAAATTCTTGTTAAACACCATCTTGAGAGGATTTAGAGAGTTTAGAAGGTTTTGGTAGTATTAAGAAACTTCAATAAAAATAATGGCGAGATGTTAGTGTTCCATAACTTTCGCACTTAATTTCTTCAATTTTAAAGTATACTTTAGGATTGTATGTTTACATTTGGTATCAGAGTATGTTGATAATCTCTACTTTACTTAGTTTGTTGAGTTTTTTTTAAAGAAAACACGAAATATAGTTATAGGTTTGTTAAGTTGATTTTGTTTTTCATGAAATATGAATTTATGTGTTTTCTTTGTAAATATATGTTATAAATTATTTTAGCATTAAATTTATGACATTTTGGACACAAAAAAAAAAAAAAATAAAAATGAAAATGACCTTAAAAATGATTAAAAAATTAGTCGGATATGTTAGGTCCGTGGATCTGTATTTGGGTCGGGTCTACCGGCTGGAGATTGAAGAAGATTCTTACCAATGAAAGATATGTCGGCTACTTTTGAGCTATTTAGATGACTTGTCATACGGGTTATATTCTATTTGAAAAATAAATAGCAAATGCATTTGAATCCAAGCTCAATTATCCATTAAGCAAGCCCAACCATTGGGCCATGCGCTGTTATTGTATTATAATAGCGCATTTATTAACATTTAACTGTTTTTAATTCTATATTAATTACATAAAAAATATGAAACATCATAATTGAATTCATGTTTTGTATTTAAAATATATTTATTATTTTATAAATATTTTAATAAATTAAAATTAAGTTAATTAAGAATTTAATTTAATTTTTAATTTAGACAAAATCAAATTATTTTATGTAATTTAATTCAAAAATCTATTTTTTTGTTCATCATGATTTTGGTATGAATATATATTTTATATACCATTTAATTTTAAATTGGATTTAGATAATTTTAAGTGCATATTATTTAAGTTTATTATATGCAAATTTAAATTCAATTTAAATGTTTGAATTTATACATATCATTTTTGTTATGTTATATGCATAGTTTGATTTAATTATTTTTTTTAAACATATAATTTACATTTCATATATGCAATAGTATAATTTGCTTAATTTATGTATTTTATTTTTCGCATACATTATATAAATAATATTTAGTATACAAATTTATTAAAAAAAAAATACATAAAATTTAAGCAAATAGTAAATTGTCATATTAAGTATTATTGTTAAGTATAGTAGTAGTATTTTATTTATTTTCAATTGCATATTTGAAAAAATTCTGTCTAAAGAGGTACGATTTTAAGTGAGATCGCTTGTGACCCTTTTAATCTTTTATGGGAATTGACCTACTGTTATTATTGACTAAATAAATTACTTTCTATTACCTGTACAATGGATATAGAAATATTTTGGTGAAAATTTCTATAAGGCATAAAAATTAAATCATAATCATATATTTGAATATCTTAATGATCCATAAAATTTAATGGAATAAGTAGTAGTCATGACATCCTTAAGTTAAATAAAATTTTATATTAAATTAGGATCATATAAAATTTAAAATATTAATTGTAATTAAATATATTAGATGTGATAAATTTTATCCCACATGAATTTTTATTACGTTTATATGATTGATTAGGATAAAATATTATATTATTTTTCTTAATTTACCCACAGGAGTTAAGAAATTGGATATAATATAATAGTTTTATCATTAAAATATGTGAATCTATTTGAATAAAATATTTAGTCCACGGATAGTATTTTATATCATATGATTCATATTTTATGCATATTTATATTAATAAAATATGATAATAATTAAGTTTCAATAAAATTTATCATAAATATGTATTTTTGCTGCATCACAACTTATAAATATGTCTGATATTAACTTATATGTTCCTAAACTAGTAGGAGATAACTATAAAATATAGAAAGAGAAAGTATTATTATATTTAAAGTGGCAGGATATAGATTATATTATTCAGAAAGACGAACTACCACTTATTATTAATGCTAGTACTCCGGCATAAATTAAACTTTATAAACGTTGGGAGCGATCTAATCACTTTAGTGTAATGTTCATAAAGACTAAAATTTCTACTAGCATACATGGTTCAATCGCTTAACATGATAATGTTCGTACTTTGATAAAGGTTATTGATGAATAGTTTGAGTCTTCAGATAAAGCACTAGCTAGTACCCTTATTATGCAATTTTCTTCCATAAAACTTACCACTATCACTGGTGTGCTAAAGTACATCATGAAGATAAGGGACATTGCAGCTCAACTGAAATCATTGGATGTGACAATGTCTGAACCCTTCCTTGTGTACTATATCTTGAATTCACTTCTATAATTATATGAACTTTTTAAAATTTCTTATAACACACATAAAGATAAATGGTCAATTAATGAATTGTTGACCATGTGTGTTCAAGAAGAAGGGAGGTTGATCGTGAAAATGGGAATGAATATTCAAAATGCACATCTAACAATGAAGGGAAAGATTAAGAAGAAAGGAAAAGGCAAAATACCTGTCCATGCTAAAATAAAGAAAGAATCCAAATATTTATTTTGTAAGAAAAAGGGACATATAAATAAGGATTGTATTAAGTTTCAGCAATGGCTTAATAAAAAAGGTATTTTCTTTTCTTTTATAAGTTATGAACATAATATGGTCGAAATTTATTATAACACATGGTGGATTGACTCTAGTTTTACAATCTACATTACGAGTATTTTGTAGGGCTTGCAAAACCTAAGGAAACTAGTGGATGCTGAGCGTTTTATCTATTCTGAAAATAAGATAAACTCAATTATGGAGGCTATTGGGACATGCAGTTTGATTCTCAATAGTAGTTTTGTAATAAATTTAAAAAAGATCTTTTATATTTCTAGGTTTTTTAGAAATTTAATTTCTATTTCTAGACTTATACCCTATGAATATTCCTTCAGTTTTTTAAATTCTTTTATGAAAGTTTTTTATAAATTAAATTTTATTGAAAATTGTACATTGTCTGATGGTCTTTTCATATTAATTTACAAAATAATGCTTCTTATAATACAATGCATACTCATACTAGTGTAAAAAGAAGTGTTATGAATAAAAATTTTTCTATGTTGTGGCATCAGAGATTAGGACATATTTTCATAGAAAGAATCAAAAGATTAATAAATGATAAAGTACTTAGTATTTTAGATTTTGTCGATTTTGAGATTTGTGTGGACAGTATAAAGGGTAAACAGACCAATAAGTCAAAGAAATGTGCCAAGAGGAGTTCAAACTTATTAAAAATTATACATACAAACATTTGTATTCTTAGTATAGACTCATATGGTCATAAGTATTTTATCACTTTTATTGATGATTATTCACGATTTATATATCTTTACTTATTAAATATTAATGATGAAGTATTAGATACTTTTAAAATATTCAAATCCGAAGTAGAGAAACAATGCGGTAAGTAAATAAAGATCCTGAGGTCTGATGGAGGTGGTGAATATTATGGTAAATACACAGAAAGTAGACAAGCACTTGGACCATTTGCGAGATTTCTTCAAGAACATGGGATTGTTGTCCAATATACTATGCCTGGTTCTCCAGATTAGAATGATGTAACAGAAAGAAGAAATTGAACATTGTTAGACATGGTGCGGAATATGCTTAGCAACTTTAATCTTCCTAAGTTATTGGGGACAGAAGCTCTTAAAACAGCTGTGTACATATTAAATCGGATTCCAATAAAAGTAGTTTCTAAAACGTCATTTGAGTTATGGAAAGGTTAAAAACTGAGTTTACAACATGTACGCATTTGGGATTGTCCTTATGAAATAAGTGTTTATAATCCGCAGGAGAAGAAATTAAATGTTAAGACCATTAGTGGATATTTCATTGGATATTCAAAAAGGTCTAAGGGATACAAATTTTATTGTCCATCATATCTCATTAAGTTTGTGAAATTAAGAAATACTAAATTTTCTTGAGAATGACTTGATCAGCAGGAGGGATCAATCCCAAAATAAAATTTTTGAGGATAATCATTTAGAACCATCCACTTCAGGTACTAAAGTGGTTGTCATTAACAACATTCCTTCAGTACAAATGAATGTTGATCCAAAAATGGTTAATATTTAACCAAATGATTATTTAATTTCACAAACTGGTGATACTTTAGTAGATCAGGTTGTTGAATAACCAATTGTACAATATACTCCTGAAGAAAATATTGAAGCAACATTAAGAAAATTTATTAAAGTAAAAAGATCATTAATTTTTAGTTATTATATTGTGTATTTACAAGAGTCAAATTACAATATTGGAGCTGTAAATGATCCGGAAAGATTTTCATAAACTATGAGTTGTGAGCAATTTGACTTATGGTATAATGTCATGAAAGATGAGATGAATTCTATGTCAACGAATGAAGTCTGGGATCTTATTGAGTTGCCTAAATGGTTCAAACCCATAGAATGTAAATGGATCTTTAAGACTAAAAATGATTTATTAGGCAACATTGAGAGATATAAGGCTAAACTTGTTGCTAAAGGGTTCACTCATAAAGTAGGAATCGATTACACAGAAACTTTTTCTCTTGTGTCTAAAATGGATTCTTTTCGTGTAATCATGGCAATAATAGTTCATTTTGATTTAGAGTTACATCAAATGGATGTGAAAATGGTATTCCTTAATGGTGATTTAGAAGAAGAGGTTTATATGATACAACTTGAAGGATTCTCTTCCAGTGATGGTGAACATTTGGTTTATAAGTTTAAGAAATCTATCTATGGGTTGAAACAAGCTTCTTGGTTGTGATATTTAAAATTTCATGAAGTTATTTCTTCATTTGATTTTGAAAAAATATCATGGATCAATTTATATACCAGAGGTTAATGGGAGTAAAATTTGTTTCCTTATTCTATATGTGGATGATATACTACTTGTAATAAATGATAAAGTGTTTCTACATGAGGTGAAATAATTTCTTTTTAGAAATTTTGATATGAAAGATATGGGTGAAGCATCTTATATCATTGGCATTAAGATATATAGAGACAAACATAGGGTATTTTAGGTTTGTCTCAAGAAATCTATATCAAAAAAGTTTTAGAAAGATTTTGAATGAAGGATTGTTCTCCAAGTGTAGCATTAATTATTAAGAGAGATAAGTTCAATTTCAACTAATGCCTTAGAAATGATCTCGTAAAGGAAGAAATGTACAACATTTTGTACGCTTCAGCTATTGAAAATATTATGTATGCTTAAGTTTGTACAAGAACTGACATAAATTTCGCAGTTGGAATGTTGGGACGATATCAGAGTAACTCAAGAATTGACCATTGGAAAGCTGTAAAGAAAGTTTTGAGGTACCTTCAAGGGATCAAAGATTATATGCTTATGTATAGATGAACTAACAATTTAGAAGTAGTAGGCTATTCAGATCCTAACTTCGCTAGCTATGATGATTCAAGAAAATCAACATCTGGATACATCTTTATGTTACGCGACAGAGCCGTATCTTAGAGAAGTGCTAAACAATCACTGATTACTACTTCCACTATGGAAGCCGAGTTCGTTTCATGTTTTAAAGTTACCTCTCATAAAGTATGGTTAAAGAGTTTTATAGCTGAGTTTAGACTTGTGGATTCTATTTCTAGGCCATTGAGAATATATTATGACAATTTAACTGTTGTATTTTTAACTAAGAACAATAAAAGTAGGAGTTGAAATAAACACATCGACATTAAGTACTTAACCATTAAGGAACGTGTTAAAGAAAATAAAGTGGTCATTAAGCACGTCTGCACTGAATTGATTATTGCAGATCTTTTGACAAAAGGCATACCACCATTAAATTTTAAGGATCATGTAGTTTTTATGGGACTTGGTTCCAGTATGTAAATTTATTGCTATTAATGAAACTCTAATTATTTATTTTTTCATAAAGTGTGCACATTTATTTGAAAGAAAATGAATTTATATTAGATTTAGAATAAATACGAGGTTTATTCATTAAAATTACTACATTAAAACTATAGTAAGAAGCATCATGCATCTTTAATACATGGAAGACAAATTGTCAATTTTGATAATATATTACTATAATTCATGTATGTTATTTTTTGCATATGAGAATTTGAAGTTAGTGGGCCAAGTGGGGGAATGTAAGTTACAATTTATTTTTAATAAATTTTTAACATCCAAATTATGTCCTTTAACTCCCCATTATAATTTTGTAACTTCAAATTCAAATTCAAAACTTATAACTGTAGCATTAAGTGGCTATAAAACTTCCATTAAATATGAGAATTCTTTGATGGAAAGAATTTTATAAATTTAGAGTTATTTTGCTTTGCTAAGGTTGCTAAACTTGAAATTCTGCTTAAACACTATTTTGAAAGGATTTAGAGAGTTTAGAAGGTTTTGGTAGCACCAAGAAACGTCAACAAAAGTAATAGTGAGAGGTTAGTGTTCCATAACTTCTTCACTCAATTTCTTTAATTTTAAAGCATGCCTTAGGATTATATACTTATAGTTTATACAAAAATTCAGATATATGCATACAAACCTATTCAAACTTCCATTGCATTCAGACCTATTCAAGTATTAGATTTATGCATTCACACCTATTCACACTTCAATTGCATTTATACCTATTCAGACTTTAGATTTATGTATTCAGGTCTATTCAAGTTTCTAGCCAAAAAAACAAACATTACTTAAGAGGACGAAAAAAGACGAAGATGATAATTTTTTTTTATATTGGTCTTAAATATGAATTTGGCCGAAATTTTAACTTGGCTGAATGCATTTATTTGACTGACATGTTTGTCGTTTGTTTTTTAAAATAAAAACACGTGAAAATTGATATTTTAACACACACACACACACACACACACACACACACACACACACATACACACATATATTCTCTTTTAATTAATGCATATATATATATATATATTTTAATTTTGTAAAATTTTAATTTTCTTGATAAAATAATTAATAAACATGTAGAAAAAATTATATCAACATGTAGAAAAAAGGGGAGATTGCAGTTTAAAATGTATAAGTTGAGTGAGAATCGAGAAGATAATAACAAGGTGATTCTTTACATGTAACAACTAATACAAGTTAAATAAATTAAAACTATTTCTAGTTACTAAAAATTATCAAAAATAGAACAAAAATTTCCCCAAAATTAGTAAACAAGAAAGCCCATTTAAATAAATAATATCTATTAAAACTTTAGCCACAAGTATTAGCAAAAGGATGAGGAGGAGAAGAAGAAAGTAATAGCACAAATGGATTAAGTAAAGAAAATTAAGGAGAGAATGAAGAGGCACGACAATTGAAGTCTTAATGATGCCACTGTTTTCAATTTCTTGCAATGTATGATTAATTTGGGGGAGCACCTACTATTATTTATACAGTCATAATGCTAGTGCCATACACTTCCCATATATAAAATTTTGGACCTAAAATGTATTATTGGAAATAATATTGATTAGCTAATTAACTAATTCCTTTGAAATTTATGCATATGAATAGAATATATATATATATATATATATTGAGCAATTTATAAATTATTAATTTTTTTTTTAGCCTAGAAAAATCACCATTCATTTTGCTTGACAATTAAAAGTCTTAGGTAGAATAGTTCTATCACATCAGTATTATTAAGATTATTTAATTAATAAAATAAAAAAATTTATTCGTTAATGTTGAATGAAAAATATTTTATGTAGGTTTCACCATAATGAGAAAAATTAATGCGACTCACTGAATTTTTTTTTTGAATTTTTTTTACTTTATTAATTAAATAATTCTATTACATTAACTATGTTAACTTAATTGTAACACATGGCCTATTTAACAAATAAAGAAATTTGGGCTCAAAAAATTTTGAAAGGATTTGACTCATTTGCTTTGTTTTAAATAGGGTGAATAGTGAAGAATGGATAGATTTTGGAAACTTGGAGAAGCCTCTAGAATCCGCAGAAAAAGAAGAAAAAGAAAAGAAAAATAACGATAGAAAGAGAGAGAAAAGAAAGAGAAGAAGAAGAAGAACAAGAAGAAGAAGAACAAGAAGAAGAAATTGAAGGTAAGATTTTTCTTTATTTTCTTTTTCGAGAAAAAAATAGTTTATTATAGTGTAGAAATTATTAAAAATTGAAGAAAATAGATAAATTTTTATTTTAGTAACTTAATAGTTGAAATTATTACTAATTTAAGTTTTTGAACTCTAGATCCATAGATTTTAGATTAAATTTGACAAATTGATTGGAAGGTTTCTCTAGAATTGTTGAAAAATTAAAAGAAAAACAGTAGAATTCGATTGAGGGAGAAAATGTATGGATTGCAAAAATTTTGTTCCATTTTATAGATTAGAAATTTTATATGCAAATAGTTAAAAATTTTGAGATCAAAATAGAAATTTTTATAATTTTAGGGTAAGATGATAATTTCTAATAATTTTAGGCATTATGTATAAATATTTTAGAGATATTTTTCTAATTATTTATATTTTAAGAGTTTTTTTTTTATAATTATTCATATTATAGAGATCTTTTTATAATTTATTCATGTTATAGAAATATTTTTATTTTATAAATGCAAAATTTTAAAATTTTTAAATCGAACCTTAATTTAATTTTAAATCAAAAATTTATTTCTATTTATTATAAAAGTATAAGTTATTAGTTTATTTTAATAATTATGTATTAATCTTAAAAATAATATCAGATGGTGATTAAGAAGATAAAGATCAGAGGAACTAAAAATTTAATTACCGATATTTTTTTGATTCAATTAGATAATTTATATGTAATTGAGTATTTTGGTGTTTTGAAAAATTGAAAAGTAGAGTTTTATATTAAAATTTATGAAAAATTATATTTCAGTGACACGATTGCTGTTTTGTTTTGTTTTGTACAAAATCTTCACGATTTAGTAATGTTACAATTGTTAAATTCTATTTATAATGTTTGAAATGTTGTGAAAAGATATGAATAAATTATTTTGTTATGATTCTGTGTGATTGAATTATGAAATAGTATATGTCATTTTATTTAGCACCGGTGATTATGAATCTAATTTTAGTTTCACGATAAAAACCCATAAATTTGAAATTATGAGCGGCGATTCTTGGATATAGAGTCTTTAAAGTACGTAGGTTACATATTTTTTGAACGGCAGTCCCTAAGAGTAGTGCCTCAAAACTATGTATTACACATAGTAATAAGTAAATTGAATTGTTGTTGTCTTATCATTACTTATGCTTAATTCTGTTTATTTGTATTATTTATAACTTGTTTAATTGGAAGCGTGATTATTATTAAATTACTTAAAAAACTCAAATTATATGTGAATATTTACAGAGTGTTAGTTCGTACCATATTTTTTATATTCCATTAAAGCAGTAGAAAATAGGTGAACTAGTATGAACCTTATCTTTTTTACTAGATAAACTTTGAAGGACTACTTTACTGTATATATTATGTTTGTTAGAATATTTTAAAAAGATTATTCATATTTTATTAAATAAATGCATTAAGTTTTGATGTGATCTATTATATTGTGGTGGTAGTTTAAAATTTTATGAGAAATATTGAAAGTATTGTAAATTTTTTATACTTGTAAGTCTATATGGATATTGTTCATGTGTAGGAGAGATTTTACCGAAATATTCATAATATTATAACTATCTCTTTAAACTCTAAATCATGAACCCTAATTTAAGGAGCGTGACAGTAATACTATCGTATTTAAAACTTTTTCCTAACTTTTTGCTAAAAGAATATTTATTACTCACAAATTAATTAATTTGCATAAATCTTAAGTCTGAATATATTGGTAGCACACACAGAATTTCGATAATTGTGAATGATTTTAGATTAAATTTATACACAATAAATGGATCTCTTATATTACTCATGTTTAACTTATAATTAATTGTAATTTAATAAGATTCATAATCATCATCATCATCATCATTATCATTATTATGACTTTCCTTATAATTATTATTTTTTTATTTTTATTAGTCTTCTTTTCTAATTTATAACGTGTTAAAAATCTTTATGTTTACATATTTACATATTTCTATCCAATATTAAAAACGTTCATGCTTAATGAATTGATTTCTTTAAAAAAAGTTAATTAAAAAGACAAGAATTGATTTTTCTTTTTAATTGGACTCAATTAATTTCTTAGTGGGTAGCTAATAAATAATATTAATTTTTTTAAAAATATAATATGCTTGTGGGTGGTAAAGATATAATTGACTGTTAAAAGTGTTCTAAAGAAATAATTAAGTATTAAAGAAAAGTAACTATACTATTAAAAATATTGCGAGTTTCAAATAAAATTTTGTACTAAAATTATGGAAGTCCATATAAATTTTTATATTTCTTTTTTTCAACACTTAATTTGATAACCAATGAAAATAAACCACTTACTTAATTTCAATAATAAACAATTTGATATGAAAAATGTAATATCTAAATAAATTAACTTATTAAGTTAAAAATTTGATACTTTGTGTACAAGATAATAAATATCAAAATTTAATATACTAACAAAAATACGATAGAATATTAAGTGTAAAATAAAGTTTCTAAAAATATAGAGTATAATTGTGTTTTTGTTAAAGTGATATGATTATCAGGAAAGTATTTTTAAAATATATCAAATTATAAAATAAGTAAATAAAAGATTTCTATTAAACACAAATTTAGTTCAAAGTTATGCTTTTTTTTTTTTTTTTTCCTTTTTACAATAATTGCAAATAAGGTCTCATATTCTTGAGAAAGAACAATTTCATGTTCCAACTAAAATTCCAATGGGTGAGTCTATTTACACCCTTAAATAATATTATAAACACATGTATTTTAATAAAATTTAATATTTTCAAAATACTCATTTTTTAATTAAATTTACGATCAAGAATAATTTTGTATATTTGTAATACACTACTCTTTAACACTCTTTCACTTGCACTTGTAACATACCATAAACCTTAATTTTTAGTGTTCTTAATTTCATATTAGAATTGAGGTTGAGGCATTGATGAACCGCCAAAATCAATTTCAGTAGCTATTTGATTATTTTATCTGATTTTTTGTTCGGCTAGACCTTTCACAGCACCCAATCACCCAACTGCATAGCACACACAATAATATAATGACATTACTCTAGACGTTAGTAAATTTCTCAGTTCTCAAGTTATTGCCCGACAGCTCAACTGGTTAGTATGTATGTATGTGCCTTCATGTCACGAGGAGCAGTAGCAACATTTTGTAAAGAAATCTTATCAAGAACAAGCCTTTGATGAATCTTTTGGTTTAATCAATATTCATGCATGACCCAACTAGGTTTTGTGCAATCTTTGTATTTTCCTATATAATAAACGAATGCCTTCCTAAAGCCAATCGGATCTTTCTTTGTTCCAATGATAGTATCAGATGAGATAGGCTTCAAAAATCCATTGCCTGCTGATCGTCTCATACGATTCCTGTTTGGATATTTTCAATCACTTAGTGTCAAGAAGTACATTATTCTATCCACTTCTTCTCCGTACATAGTTATCCAAACAATGAACAAGAAAATCATGGTAATCATGCAAATTTTGCTTTTCTGTAAAAATTTTGGTTTTCATGATGTCAAAATCTTTCCTTCCATTCTTGCATCCAATATTGAAGAATTCTTAAAGAAGTGACGTCTAGGGCTTGGCTGAGTCTTCTTCGTTATTTCCATGTCCTTTCTCTTTGTTAAAATGTTAGTTTTAAATGTGTTAAACCCTTGAACAAAGTCACCAAAACATGCATGTAACAACTAATTAACAAGGCTTTAGTATGATTATGACTATAAAATATGAAGTAATTCACCAAGGAAACAATCCTTTCCAATTTGCAAGAAATGAGGCATCATGTAAAACAAATTAGAAACAACTTAATAATGAAGAAACAAACCTGATAAATTTTGAAGACTTTAGCTGTAGAGATAATATCCCGAATCTTAAGGGGAGTCAAAGATTTATTCGAGTAATGAGTTATCAGCTCTTTATCAGTAGATAAAAGACACCATTTGGATTTAAATACCAAAATATAGGTTAGTTTAATTAATATGAAGTACTACAAACTAAATGTTGTATCAATTCAATGATATATATTTTTTCCGAATAAAGGTGTCTTTTTAGATAAAAAAATCTTTTGATAACCATACGTATTTGTTTATTCAATTAATTTATTTAGTAAAATAAATAATTACTTAACTACTTAAATAAATGTAGAGCAAGTGTTCATATTATACCAAAATTGCTCATCCAATTTATTTATGAACTCATTTTCTCACACTAACAAAGTGGAACAATATTGCAAACTACAACAATAGTATACACTACATGGGTATTCCTGTAATAACATAAAATAATGTTATCTACTATTATATTTTAGTTTCATGCAAATACTGCCCTACACTCAATCAAATCTAAGCTTTTCAATAATACAACTTCGTTTTTTACTCTAATTATACACTATGAATCTATCTTTTTGTGCGATTCTACAAATTTGAAATAGAAATGCACGTATTTTTATATGTACATCTATATGTATATGTGTGCATGTTTGTAATTGAGAGTTGACCAGTGCATTATGCTGATATATAATAATAAATTGATACAAAACACTAAACGACCTTGTGTTGGATGTAAAAGTAGCTTAATATTATTTGTAACGGTTCCCAAATTTCTCACTCTCATTCCCTCTTCCTCGGATTTCAAACCTTTAGATTTTGTCTAATATGGATAACCTAATTTGTATATTAGAATTAAGAAAGAATTCAACATCTTGTTTGGTATGTGGAGACAGCGGGAGGAATTGTGGTAATGAAGAAATTCATAAAAAAAAAGGGTTGATTTTTTGATTTATGCTTTGTATTGTTTGTGTTTGTTGTTTTGTGCACATGATTTTATGGTTGCTTATCATTAAATCAATGAATGAAAGTTACATGATATAAGTAATAAAGTTTCAATTAATAGCAAAAATTTAGAAATATGAGATATATGTTTTATTGTTTTTTTGTTCATCATTTTTTTTTTTAAAAATTGAAGTTACTGTTAGCTAGGGCTCAATTTGAGGTTCTGCGGGTGTTGGTTATGATGGAAAATTCTGTTTCTAAAATGGATAATTAGTGGGTGTAGGGTCCATCTCATGTGTGAATGGGCCTAAGTATCTAAATTCCAAAAGTTTATTGAATTATGCAATCAGATAAAAGTTAGTTGATTAAATTGTGCGATTATGATAGATTCATGGACTTCGATAAAATTTTCTAATTAAATTATAAAAGAAATCAGCCAATTGATTTTGTGAAGAAGAAGAAAGACAGAGCATACATGAGGGGAGTTATGGCCTTTCTTGACATAAGTTTGGCGATTGGACGGTGATTTTAGCTCTAATTTCTCTTTTTTTAGAAGGGTAAGTTTCTGGCATCGAGTTTTACAGTTTTAACATTATTGATTTTGCATATATCTTATATTTGATATTTGATTGAGATACCCACTTGCGGAAGAACCTAATTTTTGTAATGTTCTTTTATCCAAAAGTTGTTAGATTCTTAATGTTGTGAGCCTTTAATGTTATCTAGAGAGGAAATCTATTATAATTCCATTATCATAGTAGAAGATTTAATATTGAACTACATTCCCCTGATTTTTTCTTGATTTGAATTTTTTACATAAAATTCGGTGTTTCATTTGTAGTTGATTTATTGCCTTGGATTGCATTTGTTTAATTTTTGCATATTTGATTGTGGTGCACATCTTATTTTAATCACACAAAGAGAGAAAGAGAATAGTTTTCACTAGATTATTGTTAATTGTGTAGGTGCCTTTCCGAGCAAAATGGTATTAGGGCATTAGTTATATTAAGTTCGATTACTTGAATGGACTGAAACAAAGGATTTTATGGTTTTGGCTTGCATGATATAATTAAAGTCATGGAATTATAGTATTTGGAAGTATAGAATGAAGGATTTGTTCTACATGAAAGACTTGTATGAACACATTAAAGATGATGGTCCCAAACCCGACAACTTTAATGATGCAAAACGGACTAAATTAATTCAAAAAGTTAAGGGTACTATTAGGTCATGGATTGATCCAAGCGTGTACCATCATGTAGCTAAAAAAACAAAGGCATACACATTTTAAAAGAAATTGGAAACAATTTTCAAGTAGTTGATTGCACGAAATAAACCCAACATGATGAAAAGGCTTGTGAATTTAAAATATAAAGAGATGCGTAATATAACTAAGCACACTAGTGTGTTTTAGGGTATTGTTGATTAGTTGACTACGATGAAAATTACATTAAATGATAAGCTACAAGTATTGTTGTTGTTTAGTTTCTTGTTATATTGTTGGGAAACATTAATAGTGTTAGTAAACAATTCAATGTCATAGGGGAAGCATCTATTGGATATGGTTATAGATAGGCTGTCAAATGAAGAAAGTAGAAGAAAGAATGTTGATGTGATTCGCTCTGATTTAAAAGTACTTGTTATAGAAAAGTAAGAAAGGCAAGGAAAAAGTTAAGCTAGAAATTCTTGACGTTAGAACAATAATAAAAACAAAGGAAGATCCAAGTCCTAAAGGAGAAACATTAATTGTTTTCATATAAGAAAATGGGTAAGGTAAAATAAACTATAGATTATGGAAAAAAGAACAGGCAAAAAGAAAAAAGGTAATGTATAGAAAGATGACAAAGAAAGCATAATAGTTGTAATTGATAGTGACATGGGTATTGTTCATGAGGAAAGTTCTATAAATCTCACTTGCTATACAATGATTAAGTTGTTGATTTGGGTGCTTAATTTCATGTTATTACATATGGTGATTACTTCACATCCTATACAAGTGGTAATTATGGCTATGTTAAGATGGGAAATGAAAGGGCATTCAAGATTATGGGCATGGGAGATATTTGCTTAGAGACTATTGCTGGTTATATGTTTTTGCTTAAAGATGTCAAACATGTTCTAGATATTCGCATCAATTTGATCTTTGCAAGCAAGCTTGATGACAATAGTTATTAACCAATTTGGTGTAGGAAAATGGAAGTTTAACGAGGGCTTCTTTGTAGTGGCCAAGGTAAGGAAGGCTAACACTCTCCATGAGATAAAAGGTAGAATCAAGAAAGTATATGTGAATGTAGTTGCAAAATATGATAACATTGGGTTTTGGTAGAAAAAGCTTGGCCATATAGATAAGGAAAAGCGTCAAACTTTATTTAAAAAGAAGTTTATACTTAGCTTGGCAAGAATGCCTCAAGACTTATGTTGATTGTATTGTTGAAAAGCTATACAAAGTAACTTTTAGGAGTTTTTCACAATTCAGAAGAGACCGTATTTTTTATTTAATTCATATTAATGTATGTATGATGCAAGTTAGCTTAGTAGGAGGTGTATTTTACTTTATGGCTTTTAGTGATGATTATTCCAGAAAAATGTAGGCTTTTGGTATGAAATCCAAAGATCAGATGCTTGATATGTTTAAGTTCTTCCATGCTAAAGTCGAGTGAGAGACAAGAAAAGTTAAATGTGTGAAGGTAATAATAGTAGTGAGTATACATGACCATTTGAGTAGTATTAAAGATCACATGGAATCCAACTTGAGAAGATTGTGTTGAAAACTCCATAGCAAAATGGTGTTGTGAAGAAAGAAACAAGTGTATGCTTTTTAATGCCAAGCTTTCTAAATCTTTTTAAGCAAACATTGTGCTTATTATAGTTGATTTGATTAATCTTTCTCCTTTGGCTCTACTAGATGGTGATGTACTAAAGAAAGTTTGGACAAGGAAAAATGTTTTTTACAAACACTTGGAAGTGTTTGGTTACAAAGCATATGTTCATATCCCCGAGGATGAGAGATCGAAGCTTGATAGCAAAGCCAAGAAATGTATTTTCTTAGGCTATGGGCATGAAGAATTTATGTACAAATTATAGGATCAAGTGGCAAAGAAACTCATCAAAAGTAGAAATGTTCTATTTCTTGGAGATTACATGGTTGGTTATGCTAAGAAAAATGATGACCTTCAATCATCTTTAGAGATTTTTATTCATCTGAGTTTAGTTTCTTCACCTATAGTTCATGATGACTGTAGAGAAGTAGGAGTGGAAGATTTTGATGTTACAGTTGATGATAAAGGTCTAGTAGAACAAGATCAGCAGGTACCTCTAGAACCACATGAACCACTAATTGAGATTGTATTGAGAAGATCCACCAGAGAATGGCAACCTTCCATAAGATATCCTCCACATGAGTATGTAATGCTTACGGATGGAAGAAAGCTAGAATGTTTTAAAAAGGCTATGTCACAATCGAAAAAATGAGTAGGATAAATAAATGCAAGAGGAAATGAAATCCTTGCATGAGAGCTACACTTATGACTTGGTGAAGTTGCCTAAAGGTAAAAAAGCATTGCAGTACAAATGGTTTTATAAATTAAAGATTAAAAATAACTCCCAACAGAGGTACAAAGCTAGATTAGTTGTGAAGGGGTTCAATTAGAATAAAGGAGTTCATTTTGAAGAAATTTTCTCTTTAGTGGTGGAGATGTCTTCTATCTAAGTTGTTCTAGGATCAGCAGCTAGTTTGAATTTAGAGATTGAATAGCTTGATGTAAAGATAATCTTTTTGCACGATGATTTAGAAAAGTACATAAAAAGTAAGTACATATGGAGCAACTTAAAGGATTTAGTGTCAGAGGTGAATAAGAACTTGTATGCAAATTGAAGAAAAGTTTGTATGGGTTGAAATAGGCACCAAGACAGTGGTACAAAAAGTTTGATTCTTTTACGAAGAATCATGATTTCAGCAAAACTTCATCTGACTATTGTGTTTTTGTAAAGATTTTGGTGATAATGATTTTATCATTCTTTTGCTTTATATGAATGACGTGTTAATTGTTAGCTAGGATGGTAGCAAGATTGATAATCTAAATAGAGAACTTAACAAGTCTTTTACAATGAAGGACTTAGAATCAGCAAAACATATTATTCTTAAAAAGATCTTTCGTGATAGGAAAAATGAAAAATTGTGGCTATCTCAAGAAGCATATGTATAGAGGGTACTTAAGAGATTTAATATGAGTAAGGCAAAATCTGTTTGCTCTTCACTTGCAAGTCACTTTAAGCTTAATTTTGAGGATTGTCCTACAAGTGAGAAAGAGAAGCAAGAGATGAAGGGAGTTCCTTATGTTTCAACAGTTGGCAATTTGATGTACGCCGTGGTTTACACTAGGCTAGATATTGCTCTTGCAGTAGAAATGGTCAGTCAATTTTTATCCAATCCAGTTAAAAAACACTGGATAGTAGTGAAATAGATTCTCAAGTATCTCAAAGGCATTTCCAAGATATGTTTATATTTTGGTGATGATAAACCTGTGTTATAAGTGTACATAGATGCAAACTTACCAGGAGATTTTGATTCCATAAAATCTTTATCAGGATATTTGCTTACCTTTAAAAGGGGAGCAGTCTCATGATAGTCTAAATAGCAGTGTGTTGTCTTGTCTACCACAAAAGTAGAGTATATTGCAATCATAAAAGCTTGCAAGGAAACTTTGTAGATGGAGAATTTTCTTTAAGGGTTGGGTGTGAAACAAGAGAAATACCTTGTATACTATGATAGTCAAAGTGCTATTCATTTAACAAAGAATTTAACATATCATTCCAAATTCAAACACATCAATATTCAATATCATTGGATATGGGACGCGCTTGAGAAGAAGCAATTACAATTTGAGAAAATTTATACAACAAAGAATAAGTTAGAAATGATGACAAAGTCATTGCCCAGGGAGAAATTGAAGAGCTGTAAGCAGAATGCGAGTTTATGTGGGCTATTTTGGAAGTCAAATTGTAACATATTTCTCCACTTTTATGCAGGCTATTTTAGAAGTCAAACTTTAATATGTTTCTATACTTCTATGTGGGCAACAACTTGACCTTAACATTTTTTGAACATTGTAGCTTGTATGTGAACTCAATGCAATCGTATTGTGATTATTTGTATATATAATCTCCATGGAAATTGTTTGTTTGTTGTTTTTCCTCTTTTACTAGCATGTTCGATTATTTTATTTTTAGCCAAAGTGGCAAAGGACTTTTAACTTTGATGAGAATGGTCTTTATTCAATCCTCTATTTCGGGAGTTATACACCAGCCAGTGATAAATACAAGAGACCATTTACTATTTTTAGTTGTAATTTTTATTAATCACGATCATTCATTTTTATTTACTGGTTATTTTTTTTAATTTTGTTCATGGTGATCATGCAAATGCTGCTTGCTTGTGCTGCATCTGTGATTGTAATTCTTTTACTATGCAGTTTAGTAAAAATATTAAGAACTTTTTGCGAATAAGTTAAAAAAAAAATCATTAATATTGTTTTCCAAGTTAATTTAGAAATATTAACTTAAAATAATTGATAGTTTTAAAGAGTCAATAGGATAATTTATTATTTCAAAAAAAAGAATAAATAAATAAATAAATCCTACAATAAATCAACAAATGATTAATAGATAATGGATTTTGTATTCCATAGAAATGGAGTAAAGGGCACTAATTTTTTTTGTCGACGATGAGGCACATGAATTTATTGTAGAGGAGGCTTACAACTGTAGAGCAATTGTAATTGCATTTGCAATTTTTATCTTGATTCCTCTGAAGCAAATAATCATCATTTGTAGATGTAGCATTGTCATGAATCTCGTCCTTGCTATATATCTTGTGTAAAACCAAATCATTTACCCTTATATCTTGCTGTAATCTATATTCATCCAATATCCAGCTAGTCTCTTTTGCCATTAATTCTGGATTCCCTCGGTGACTTAACTCTGAAATCCCTTGATAGTAAACAAAAGTCTTCTTGTACCCAATTGGATTTTCCTTTGATCCGATTATAATACCATCACCAGTAGTAATACTCTTCCAGAATCCATTTGACGTAAAGGTCAAACCATTACGTGCTATTCCTGCA
>CP135558.1:9026176-9094188 GCA_032402905.1 Khaya senegalensis | reverse complement strand
AGGACTTACCTTTTTAATTTAATTATTTATATTTAATTAGATAGTATTTGAAAATATTAATAGTAAATAATTAAAATTTATATTTAATAGCATATTATTTAAAAATAATGATAAATAACTAATCAAATATTTATTAAATTATTTTTTAATCAAATATTTATTAAATTATTATAATAATTATTATTATTTTAATTTATTTAAACAATTGAATTAGATAAAAAGTCATATATCTTATCATCATTTTTTTTATTATTTTTATTGTTGTGATTTTTATTGTTAATTTAGTTAAATTATAAATAAATTTATTAAATTTATTAAATTCTTATTAAATAATAACTAATTATTCTTATAATTTTGCAGGTGCAAATGGCAAGTCAACTACAGTTAAAGATTAGTACAAATTATCGCTTTTATGCAGAGACATCCTGTTTAACACGATTTACAGTGATAGATCATATTAGAAGAAAATTAAGTGCTGCGCAAGTTGATATATTTAGGCAGACATACTTTGGGCACTTTTTAAATATTGGATATTTACATCATTCGCCCATTTTGATTCATTATATATTGCTACATGAGGTACATGTGAATGGTGATCCTAATGAGATGTAGTTTCTTATTAGCGGCCAGACTATTCGTTTCTCACGTGTTGAGTTTGGGTTGATTACTAGTCTTCATTGTGGACATTTTTCTGATTTAAATCTACCTAACAGTACACGATTGAGGGATGCAGTTTTTGGGGATCGAGATATCATCACTCTAGATGATATAGATATAGTATTTGATGAATTAGATTTTGTAGATATATCAGACATTGATGCGGTGCGATTGACACTTTTTTACCTGCTTGAGAGATACCTATTTGGTAGGGATGGAATAGCTCATGCAGATTTATGGTTATTTGACATAGTGGAGGATTTTAATCAGTTTAACAGATATCCATGGGGATCTGCTATTTATCTTTATACGATCCAATCCTTAAGACGATCGATCCCTCTGCAGTATAATAAGTACATGAAGAATGCTACAAGTTTAGAAGCATTAGGTAAGATTTTCAAGGGAAAGTATAACATTGCTGGGATGGCTATTGCATTTTAGATATTTATTATAAATATTAGTATTAAAATTATAATTCTTGTTAATTGTATAGTATGTTTAAGTATTTATAATTTTTGTTATGTATATATGAATTTACAAGTCTATACCTAGTTTGCAGAATATATTTACAGTTACAGTACGTAATGATATTCCGCGAATATTATGGTGGAAGAACCTTAAGCGAGCTTTGAATCAGACGACAGTATATAGGCACTTATTTAGTCGGCTTACAGTAAATATTTGGTTTCAAATTTCAAATTAACATATTATACTATTAATTATTATATGATCATAGGTATGAAAATTTATTATTATTATTATTATTATTATTATTATTATTTTGCAGATGTTGCAGGTACTTCCCATGTTGCAGTCTGAGCCTATTGAGAGAGATTTATTACATGTGGTTGAATTATTTTAAATAATTCAACCAGAAGGCGCATACGGGGGTAGTTTGCGTATGAGTGGAGATGACAGTAGGATGTATTTCACCCAGGTAGGAATTATAAATTGAGGTAATTTAATTTTAATTTTTACTTAAGCGAAATCAATTAGTATTTAACTAATAGGATCATTCTTCTGTGTTGTCACAGCATCATTCTCCTATACAGCCACAACATCATTCTCCAATGTTGTCACAGCATCATTCTCCTAAGCAGCCATAGCATCATTCTCCAGTGTTATCACGGCATCATTCTCCTGTGTTGCTATAGCATCATTCTCTTGTGCAGCCACAACATTATTCTCCTATACAGCCACAACATCATTCTCCAGTGCTGCCCCAGTATTATTCTCCTATGTCATCACAGCATCACTCTCCATTGCCGCCACAATATTATTCTCCTGTGTCACCACAGTATCATTCTCCTATGCCGCCACAGCATCCTGCATCGTCATCACATCATTCATATCCACTGCCATCATATTACGACAATGAGTTTAAGAGAGTTATGATGGATCGATTCGACGCATTGAGTACAGATGTTCATGATATACGAGATGATATTCGTGATGTATGAGAGGATATGCATAGGATCAAACATGATGTTATGGGCCGAATTGATACATTATAGGCAGACTTTCGTGAGTGGATGCAGATGGCTAGTCATTCGCATTTGTCACCTAATGTTGCACCCGTTCAGGTTATTGTTTTTAAATTATAAACAACGCTTGGATGTTTGATTGATGTTATTATATTTTGTTGTTAATTAGTTTGTCATATTTGATCATTTTACAGGTAGAAAAATCACAAGCACATTCAGATGATCCACCAGTCGATAGACAGCACATGCCTGTACCAGTTCCTCGTGAAAGTCGATTTGGGAGGATATACAAGAAAGGCCCATATGATAAAAGTCCTTACACAAATCCTTTGAAGAGAACACGCGGAGTTCTTTCTCGTAGGCCATTACCACATTGTCCCTCGAATCTGGTTATAGATCCTATCGCTCCTTATCCGGATGACTTGTATGCTAACTATCTTCAGTGGTTAGAAGATCCCACATCTTCGACAGAAACACGTTCGGTCATATTGACACCCCAATGGCTTCGTGGTATCTCTGATCTAGATACACAGTTAAAGGATATTGTAAGTATTTTATATATTATTGTCTTATTTATAATATTTGATTAGTGAATCTGACATTTGTATTATTATTTTTTTAGCACATCGATGAATATCTCTATTTGATCGCACATCGACAAAATGAGTGTCCTGACATAATATTACAGAATTTTACCATTGTCTCTTCACATCTATATGTATGTATTAGATTATGATTATATCATTATGCATTTGAAATAATTTTTTTGATTTAATACTAATGATTTTTTTAAAAATCATATAGTCGAGGTTATTTTACCTTTAGAGACAAATGGGCACTGAGCCATTAGATTTATCAGACATTAAGCCATATGTGAGAGGGGACTCTGTTGAGGTGCTACAATTTTGGAGTAATGTTGATATTATTTTGTTGCCTGCATTGATTTGTGGCAAACATTGGGTTGCTTGTGCCATTGATTTGCATGGACGTACTATATGTGTGTATAATTCAGCGCCTTTGAGACATTTTCACCAGGAGAAAGATGAGGCTGTGAAGCCCTTATGTTAATTATTACCGTATGTCATACGCATGTTTGGGATTCATGATGTGGGATCATACTTACCTAAAACAAACACTCCATTCATGCATTTTCGATTACCTGATATACCTCGACAGACTATAATTAGTGCAGATTGTGGTATTTTTATATGTAAATATATTGAATATATTATGTTAGGTCGACGTTGGGATTTCACTTCCCAACATGGATCATTTTTTAGGATTAAGATAGCACTTGACTTGTATGTAGGTCGATTACTGTGATGATACTTGTATTATTTTATTTTTATTGTATATATAATGTGATTAGATATTACATACATTAGTATACTATTATTAAATTAAATAAAGTATAAATAAATTAAATAACGTTAATAAATATAACGTTAATGAATTAAATAATAGAATGTGACATTATTGAATGAATAAAATAAATAGATAAGTATAACGTTATTAAATAAATTAAATAATGAAATATGACGTTATTGAATGAATAAAATAAATAGATAAGTATAACGTTATTAAATGAATAAAATAATGGAATGTGACGTTATTGAATGAATAAAATAAATAGATAAGTATAACGTTATTAAATGAATTAAATAATGGAATGTGACGTTATTGAATGAATAAAATAAATAGATAAGTATAACGTTATTAAATAAATTAAATAATGAAATATAACGTTATTAAATAAATTAAATAATAAAATATAACGTTATTAAATGAATAAAATAAACAAATAAGTGTAACATTACTAAATAAAATAAAGAGTTAAGTACAATATTATTGAATAAAACAAAGAGTTAAGTACAATAATACTAAATAAAATAAAAAAGGTCATAACTAATTTTCATTAGAATTTAATGGGTTTCTACATGTTGCACGATTATGTCCACGTTGCTTGCAATGAGAACATCTTCGAACAGTTACTTCCTCTCCTGAATATGGGATGTGTATATTCCTTGGTCGATCAGATAGGACATGACCTATCGGCGGTTTGACAATAATGGCTTGAATTTTATTTAGAATTTTCCAAAATATTGGATCTCCAACAGGATGAATCTCTGGTGCATACGCTGTTAAGAGTGTGCCATTCTTGTAAAATTTTGAACAAAAATCTCCGTACCAACCTCTAACATATCTAATTGCTGCCATTGCATGAGCACATGGTAATTATTGTAAGTTGAAACGCCTACACTAACATGTCTTTGAGTTCAGATCGACTACAACAATTTCTCCTCTACCTCTAACTTCGAACTCAAATTGAGAAACTAGATAAACTGATAGTGTAAGAGAGGTACTATCCTCCACTTTAACTTTATTAGTTGCTGTAGCAGTTAAGGTATCTTCATCGTATTTAGTAGCTTCCTCTCTTTTCTCATAAAACCAACGCTGCAATACTGATCGTATACAATCTGCTAAGGCCATAATTGGAAGAGTACGTGCATCTTTTAACAATGCATTCATACTTTCAGCAATGTTAGTGGTCATTATGTCATATCGTCAAACTGAAAAATGACATCTTACCCACCTATGAAATCTGACCTCATTTTCTAAATAGTTTGTAGCTTTATGATGTATCGATCTCAATTTATCTATATGCTTTTCAAATTCACTAAACAAAAATGCCTTGGCAGCAATATAAAATCCCATCAGAAAAATATTTTTCTTGCGATCTTGAACTTATACTTCGATTTAAGATTTTCTTTAATATGGTATGCACAAAAACCGTGATATGAATCAGGAAATACTGTTCTTATCTCCTTCACTATGCTGTCATGTCGATCTGATACAAATACCAAATCTGAAATAGGTCCAAGTAGATCTCATAATTTCTCTAAAAATCACTCCCACGATGCATCATTTTCAGAGTCCCCCACTCCAAATGCCACATGATAAATTTGATCATTCCCATCAAGAGCAGCAGCAACAAACATAGTCCCTCAATATGTACCCTTTAAGAATGTCCCATCAATAGCAATTACAAGACGAATTGCTGTACGAAAACCACTCAAATATGCTCCAAGTGCCATGAAGAAATACAGGAAATTGCCGTCCTCATCTTTTTCTATATGTGTTATTGTACCTGAATTTCTTTCCCTTAAAACATAACAAAACTGTGGCAGTAAATTAAACAATTCGGCTGGGTCCCCACATGCTAATTTTAATGCTTCTTCTTTGGCTAGCCATACTTTACGGTAAGACACACGTATCCCAAACTCTTGATGTATGTCATTTCGGATGTTGTTTGGAGTATAAATCCTACTAGGATCCTGAAATATGTCCATTACAAATTCACCAATAAATCGACTACTTGCTTGTCGGTGGTCTGGCTGTAATTGGTCGCTTCGATAAGTGTGATCTGCTTCAAATCGTTTAATAGATCAATATCCACCTTCTCCATCTGTATTGGTTGCTCGAATCCACCATTTATATTTGTCAACAATACATTTTACCTTAAATCAATCTGTCGTTGATTTTGAAACTCTAAACTGAAATTGGTTCCTCAATGCGAATAAACCTAATGCATCTCGTAACTCATTCTTTGAATTGAAAAGCTGTCCAACATATAGAATACTGCATGTAGAGCTAGACAATGCATCCTGCAATTGACAAAATAATGATGGAATATGTGACATGCGACGAGAACTTAATGGTCTAGCTATATCCTAGCTAATCCTCGTAGATATGTTATTTTGACCTATTTTATAACCCAAATTTGTCGTTGCATCAGTATCTTCATCGCAATAATTTATACATCGGCTTCTCAGTGTATCATTAGGAATGTCAGCATCTTCGCCTTCTACATCTAGTTGACTCCGAAAAAAATCATCCGCATGATCTTCATTGATTTCACACGGTACATATTCTTCGTGACTTACAGGAATTTCGTGGTGTATTGGTGTAGGATCTATTGGATTTATATCATCTTGTGAATAATATTGACCATAGTTAAACTGATTACTGTCCCAAGAAGAAATAAATGGTTGAATAGGAACTTTTGCATCGACAGCTTGCAAAGTAGTACAGGTCACCCTAACATCATTGACAATTATTTACTCCGTAGTGACGTAAAGCGGACTGAGAGGTCTAGACCTTGTCGGCACAATACTGCACATAAAACCAAAAACACTATGATCATCATTAATATCCATATATCTAATAGATCCTGTCTCACTGTCTGTAAAACTTGTTTTCAATTGAATGTTGAATTCTGTTGGATTAATTTAAGTGCAGCCATATATCATGGTCAATAATTCATGATACTTGATATCTTTTGGAACAGATATGAGTCGAACCCTTCCACCACGGTATTTTTATGAACTATCAGGTAATGTAGCCCATAATCCTCCATGACGAACACCAACAAATACGTTCTCAACCATATACCTGAAATGTATCAAAATATCTATATTCAAATATCTAAATATTATAACATTGATTAAATATAAATATATTAGATAAATACATAATTTATATTAAATAAATTCGTGAAAAAAATAAATTCTTAATTTAATAAAAAAATAAATCATAAAATAAATATTTTATAATGTATGTGTGTATAATACCCTAGTGTGACCACATGAGAGAATATATACCTTAAATAAATAAATAGAATATTTAAACATTTAAATATTAATTATTTTTAAAATACAAAAAATAAATTAATATTTTCAAAATAAATTAAACAAATAAAAGAATATATTAAATAAATTCGTAAGATAATAGAATAAATTTTTAATTCAATATAAAATAAATAATAAAATAATTCTTAATTCAATAAAAATAAATAATAAAATAAATATTTAAATAGTGCCTTGGGTTGGCCAACTTAGAGCGCAACAGTACCCTATCATTCCAAAATCAAATCAAACATATCGTTCCAGAATCAAATCAAACATATTGTTCCAGAATCAAATCAAATTTATCAAATTTTCAGACAAATCACAATAACAACAAATTTAACAAATAAAATATCAAATTTATAATTTAAATTAAAATTTACAAGATCACTAAATAAAATAAAATATCACATTTGTGATAATATTTACATATTTTCTAATTAATTAAAAATTGATAAAAAAAATTAAAATATAAAAACTTACTTATTTTTTAATTTCTGGTTGAAATGTTGTACCACCATTGTAACTTGTAGAAAGACTAAATATTGAAAATAATTAAAATTTGAGAGTTAACCGCATGTGAAGAAGAAGTATTGTATTTATAAGTGTAAAAAGAAGGGTTTAAGGATAAAATTGTCCTAAGTGATCATTTTGGTAAAATTAAATTAGGGTTGGTTACAAATATCAAGAAGCCTTAAAATAAGGTTATTTTCAAAAATTTTCCTAAAACTTTCTCATAAATATTTGTTAAAAGAATATTTATTATTCATAAATTAATTAATTTGCATGAAACTTGAGTCTAAATGTATTGGTAGCACATAAAGAATCTCAACAATTGTGAATGATTTTAGTTTAAATTTGCACACAATAAATGGCTCTCTTATATTAATCATGTTTAACTTATAATTAATTATAATTTAATAAGATTCAATATTATTATTATTATTATGACTTTTCTTATAATTATTTTTATTTTTAGTAGTCTTCTCTCCCAATTTATAACATGTCCAATATGAAAAACGTTCATGTTTAATGAATTGATTTCTTTAAAAAAAAAATTAATTAAAAAGACAAGAACTGAATTTTTTTTAATTGGACTCAATTAATTTCTTAGTGGATAGCTAATAAATAATATTGACTTTTTTTAAAAAAAAATAATAACCTACTTGTAGGTGGTAAAGACAGAATTAACTGTTAAAAGTGTTCTAAAAAATAATTAATTATTAAAAAAAAGTAACTATATTATTAAAAATATTGCGAGTTTCCAATAAAATTTTGTATAAAAATTTTAAAAGTTCATATAAATTTTTATATTCCTTTTTTCAACACTCAATTTGATAACAAGTAAAAATAAACCAATTAGTTAATTTCAATAATAAACAGTTTGATATGAAAAATGAAATATCTAAATAAACTAACTTATTAAGTTGAAATTTTGATACTCTGTGTACACGATAATAAAGATAAAAAATTTAATGTATTAACAAAAATACGATCGAATATTAATTATAGAATAAAGTTTATGAAAATATAGAATATAATTGTGTTTTTGTTAAAGTGATATGATTATCAGGAAAATATTTTTAAAATATATCAAATTATAAAATAAGTAGATAAAAGATTTCTATCAAACACAAATTTAGTTCAAAGTTATGCTTTTATTTATTTATTTTTATTTTTATTTTTATTTTTATTTTTTACAATACTTGCAAATGAGTTCTTATGCTCTTGAGAAAGAACAACTACATGTTCCAACTAAAATTTCAATGGGTGAGTCTATTTACACCATTAAATAATACTATAAATACATGTATTTTAATGAAATATAATATTTTTAAAAAACCTATGAAAAATATTTTAAACAACTGTATTTTAATGAAATTTAATATTTTCAAAATACTCATTTTTTAATTAAATTTATGATAATGAATAATTTTGTATATTTATAATACACTACTCTTTTAATACTCTTTCTCTTGCACCTGTAACAAACCATAAACCTCAATTTTCATTGTTCCTAATTTCATTAATATACCGCTTAAATTCTTAGATTACAATTAATTTTCTTTGCGTCTAAATGAAGATTTCATTGAATTTTTTGATTTAAAATTTTTTTTTTTTGGTTGATGCTATTGAATTTCAAAGAGAAGAAGATTATTTGTTTTTTTTTTAATCCATTTTGCTAAATGTTTCCCACTTTTATCATCAACAGCAAACGTCTCTAAGCGAGAATACAAGCACAAGATCTTTATGGGTTTGTCATTTTCATGATAATAAAACTGATATTTACGTGTTTTCATTTTTGATTAGTTGGTAGATATATTATAAATAAATTATAAAATTTTTTTTTTTATAAAGAATGTAGATTAAAATATTAATTTTTATTTAGGTCGTAATTTCAAATAATCACATTGAAACCCATAGAGAAAAGATAACCAGCCTATCAATAATATAAAAAAACTTACTAAAACACTTAAATAACTTCTAGATTTTAAAAATTATTTTATTGTAAAATAAAAATTTTAAATATATGATAAACAAAATAAATTTAATTAAAAATTATTTTAATTTTTTTAGGATATGTCAAAAAATTATTTTTAAATTATATGGATAAATTAGTTTAAGTAGACTGTAAGATGCAGTTAACCCCATTAAAATTCAATATTCACATGTATAATTTTAATTACTAGTAACCTTGTAAAATTTAATTAAGGATAATAATAATAATAATAATAACACTAACTTGTTAGCAGCTGTAGTTTTGAAAGAAAGAAAAGATAAGCCAGGAACTTATGGCTGAGATCCGGATCCGAACAGTAACATCAGAAAGGGAGAATTAAAGCTGTTTTCAATCTACGAAACATGACAATATCGGAAACTTGTCCCAAATTTTGGATTAAATACCAGTGAAAAAACTTTTTTTTTATTTTTATAAAAAGGTTTTGTTGGAGAACGTTAGTCAGAAAAGAAAAAGAAAAAAAAAATACATGAGTTGCTAACTGTAATGCTGCCTTAACAAAATTTATAAATGAAAAATGAAAACCACCATCAATACCACACATGCCCCGGAGCATTCCCCCGAAAACAACGGCCTGAAAACGCTTTTCAATTAGTAACGGCCAAAATAAATATTAAAATAGTTATTCTTGGCGGAACTCTTCATCATTCTTATAGTAGTGGGTGAACTAAGAATTACATATCAAACCTACACCCAAAAAAAATTTATGTTGAGTCACTTGAATTTATTTATAGCCCAGGAAGTTAACAACATTATCAACCAAGCCAACATCCCAAAAAATGTACAAAAAGAAAAGGGGCATTGAAGACAGGCTTATCTGAGACTAAAAATTATAGTTCAGAGTATTGGGGCCAAACAAAACATTATTTCACGTTAAGATGCAAAATAGAGGGGGCCAATAAATTGAAACCAAGTGACTCAGAAGCTCTAGATAGACCTTCATTCATGTGACTTCACAATGAAATTCTGGCGACTGATAGGATTCATGACCACAGGTGGCCCTGCAGTTCGAGGCCATGCCTGAAATTTCTTGTCAGTTTCTTCCCACCATTCTTTGTTTGCGACAGTACTTGGGGTTGTGCCTGAAAATAAAAAAAAAAAAATTCTAATTGCTGTAATAGCAAAGTTGTAAAGCTTCAATAAAACAAACAACCATAACTTGCCTCCAAATATCTTCTTTTCGGCAATAAGTAGGTCACACACATATCCAATCCCGAATGATCCCAATACAGCAGATATTATATATTTAGTTGCCATGCTCAAACTGCAACAACCAAGAAAAGAACCCAATAACACTTAGAAAAAGAAAGACCTCTCAAGCTACAAGGCAACACTATAAAAGTGGTAATAAAACATTCCAATCTCATTTATCCAGCTACTAGGAAATAATTTCCACCACAGGCCTTTGTGGCCCAGCAATGGGTAACATAACACTGCAGGCAGAACCTAAAGATCAACCAAAGTACAGTTAGGACTTGCTATCATAGAACAAATGGAGTTTTCTAATAGTAAAATTAAAAACAGAAGGAACGTGTCTGCTCAAATTTTCTTGCATGTATAAAATGATGGAAATCTAATTTACGATCAATGGAGACATAATACATGAGCTGAAAAGAATAAAGGATATAGAATATCAAGCAGAAGCAGATCCCACAAACCAATAAGATAAAATCACTCACAAAAACATCAACTTTTCAGAAGAAGTAGCAATTCCCAATCATTTTAAACCCCCTAACTATAGTCCCATGTATGCCATAGTCCACAAGTCTGAACCATGCTACCATGCTCTTAAAAGTGCCATTTCAACAGAGGCAATCAACAATGATGCAACCTAGCCTAAGATAGTAGGCTAATCAGGATGAGAGTGAAGGCCTCAGTTGAACCTTTGTGCCAACCCACAAACATCCAACCATTACCAAACACCAACCAACCATTCTCTCTAACCCTACCCAAAAACCATAGGGCAAGAGGCTGTATTTGAAAACCTTTAAAGGCTCAATTAAAACAGGAAGCAGTTTTGCTTATCATTCAAAATGCATGACCCATTCATTAACTTAAAAGATACAATTATCACTCACAAAATACCAATTGCACAACATTCAATAATAAAACAATATTTACCAAAGAAGTGCATTCCATTCCAACATTCCCCTATATAAAAGTAAAACTACAAAAACATATGCATCATACATGCTTTCATGGCTATTGGAAGATTTGCAGGGAAAAAATTTTTGCTTTTCAATATTTTGGCCACCAGGGTTCCTACAAGAGGGATTTTCTAAAACTTTTTTTTGGAGTCACAAGACTGAAACAGGGAAATTGATCAAACCACAATAATCCAAAATAAGATATTGGCTACAATTGAAAAGATCTTAAACAGCTTTTCAAAGATTTTTATGAAAAAGCATCTGGTTTATCAAAAAGTGCTTCTGTGTACTATTCTGACCTAACAATGATTTCACAAAAAATACCACACTTCATTTACTATCCTGATATGATAACATTTTTGAAAAGGCGTCCATAATGCTTCTCCAACAAGCACAAGGAGTACGTTGGTACTATGAGAAGCTCTTTTATCTACTTCAGCCAAATAATATAAAATCTATCAAATAAAAAAAAAAACATTTTTAGCAATTTGAAGCACAAATGAAAACCTAAAGGCACTTTCGAAACACATTATCAGGCCTTTATTTGATCACAGTGTTTCATGTTTCCATTTAATTTCAAAACTTAAGCATGCCTCGGAAGACAATTTAAACGAAACCTAGAAAACATTTAGTAATACAAGTTATAATTAGAGAATTTCGGTCGTATATGATTCTTAAAGTATAAATTAATTAAATATTGCTTTCATTTTTTTATTTTTTTTATCAATCAATTAATTCCCTATACCATCTACCACCATTCCAAACAAATAAAAAAAAAAAAAAAAATGAACCAAACAAAGCTAAAATTAAACACTTCCCATCCTTTTTCTGTATTTCGCCATAATTTTCACGGAAAGCAGACAGAGAGCTTAAATAATCGATTAAATTGAAACCCTAACTTACCGAAAGAAAAAGGATGAGGGAACTGCAAATAGAGAGGGCTTAGCTGAAACCGATGGTCCACGATGTATTTTGCTGAATTGAGTTTTCCACGCTAGTCTCTCGGGACAAGACTAGAACTTTCTACTACACTATTTACGCGGACCCACGCAAGCTAACATATAGTCCCACACTCCTTAATTTAAGCTAAATTTAAAATAAATAATATAAAAAATTTAAAAATTAAAAATTTTATTATCATATTTACATTATAATTGTTTCATTTTTTAAAATTATTTTAAATATTATTTATTTATATTTTAAATTTTTATTATATATTTTAAATATTATTTATTATTTATTTTAATATTTTTTTTTATTTTAAGTATTATAAACTTAATTTTAAGTTTAACACAAATATATATATATATATTTAATTTCAAGTCTTGTAAACTCAGTTTTAAATCAATATCCAAGAGTACAGAGCCAATCCCAAAAATTAAATATAAAATTAGTATAACATTTAAACACAAAAAATTAAATTAAAAATTTTAAATAATTTATTTTATTTTAAAAAATTAAAAAAAAAATATACAATTAAAAGGAGTTTTTTTAAAAAAATAATCATACTTTTGGATTCATTTATAATTTACACTAACTTTAAAAATTATTCGTCTTTAATAAAATATATTATTTTTACATGCAAATAACATCCTTAAAAAATATATACTTTTTAACATTTAGCCATTATTTTTTTAAAATCAATTATTTTTTGAAACTTAATAAAAAAATTATAAACAATTGTTAATCTTTTTAAAAATCTAACACATTATATTAATTAGTCCTAATAATTTTAAAAATGCCTAAAATAACATAATTTGTTGATTTCTACCCCTTTTTATTTATTTATTTTTTTTTTCTAAACACATAATTGGAACTAAGAGATTCCCTTACTTTTTTCTAAACATAAGCTTGCAATTAACATATTAAAATATTTTTGCGTCTTTTTGAAACCAATTAATTATAATATACAATGCGTTAAACTTTAAAAAGTCAACAATAGCCCTTCAAAGATACTAGTTTTAATTTACTCAGTTAATGACCATTAAGGTTAGAGATGGTACAATGACCCATGAGAAGAAGAAACCACAACTCTTAGCTATATGTATAGAAAGACCCTACTAAAATGTCATTAAATGTGTCTTGTATCCCACTTAATTTATATATGATCGAGCCTGAAGGCAGAAGCAGAAGCTTACTTCCACATCCACATCCACATCCACCGCAGCATTAATGAAAAAAATTACAGATAAATAGGTCCTTTACACATCATCAAGGGTGAGTGAGGTAGACAAAACTTGGCAGGAAGCAATTGAGAACAACTGCCCCAATCATTTGTGCACAAGAAAAAAAAAAAAAAGGAAAGTCGCGAATTCAACCAATATAGTCCACTGTGACTCTACCTGCAGATCCTGAGAATCATTGGCAGTGGATTCTTAATGCTGGGAGGGATGATAAAAGGCTTTAACCACAGAATCAATGTATTATTTCTTGTATATGTTCAACAGCCAGCAGCTTTTAAGAAGTGATCATATGGACTTGTTGCTGGCAGTCTGAAGTATTAAGGATGATGCTGATGCTCAGTGGCACATTGTGTTCGAACAGTACCGACAAATGGTTTGTTTGTGGATGTGAAGTTTTCATCAAGGAAGGGAATGCCAGCCTGCATTCTTGGATGGATTCAAGTTTTAAAGAATTTGAATAATTAAGCACTACATTCAACTAAAGCATCACTCAAAAGATATAATTCAACAGTAACAAGTATATAAAAAGTTTTGAAGAGCAAGGAAGTGAGTACTGCTTGGGAACCCACATCAATATGATAAGAAAAGGTGGGCACATTCTTTGCAGCGTCTTCATGATTCTGTAAAGAGTGGTAAACCAAACTTTCCTGTCTAAGTTGGGCACTCATCAAATGAGACATCTTCTCCTGTTTTCCCATTAGAAGTGCCTCACAATGGCCAGCCATTTCCTTGTAAGGCACGTCAGCTCCAGTTGACACAGAAATTCTTCCAACTTGAAGTGACGTCTCCAACACCTGTGTGAATAAATAAAGTATGCAACCAATAATTGTATAATATTATTCTGCTTTTGTACTTGTTCCAGGGAAAAGGAAAATAACAAAATAAAACAATAGAACACTACAAGATGTATAACATACTGATTCTAGAAGTTGATTGACACTCAAAAGGCTAGGGATTCCCATGGCCAACTCTCTGTTATTTTTTGCTTGCCTTCAGATGGATCTGCAAATGCATCATCATCAATTGTAAGAAGGGGAGGAACTGCAAAAAAAAAAAATCAATCACATTATAATCAAGTGTTAAAAGCATTGCTATAAAAAGTTTGTTAGATATGCAAAGTAATTACCTTCGTTAGAGATTTATTGTCCTTTGAATCAACTAGATATCCTTTGCTTGGATTATCCATGAATTGGGCTCCAATGGACATACATCATCAGGCAAGAATTCATTCAGTAGTTTCTCCTTTTTGGTGGAAATTTCAGACTGCACCAATGGGTTAATAGCTATTAGAAATAACAACAATGTATACAATCATACTCGAATCATAAAAAACAAAGTGAAATGATCATGGAGTTCACATAAAATCTTTACATCAGACATATTTTCCAAGCTTTTCACAATCTCAGAAGCAAAGCTTTCCCTTGTTTGGTCCTTGGTGTTTTCTACTTCTGAAAGGAATTTCAAAGCCAAATTATCATCTTCTTTAGACCCAAAAACATTTTTAGAGTGGTCAGATCTCTATTAAAAGCCTTCAACTTGTGGTCTTCAATCAGGTGTAGAAATGGATCAGCCTGATTCAACTACAGAGACATGTTGATTGCTTGCATTAATCACAGGCAGAAAACAAGATGGATGGAATGCTTGCAGTATATGATTTACATGGTGAAGATATGCAGCAAATTATAAATACTTCAATGTTAGGACACATACCTTTTTCTCTGTGAGTGACAACTTGGAAGACTGAACAAGAGAAAATATATTATATGCTTTTGATGAAAAGAGAATCATAGATATTGCCAAGGTAAAGAGGGATCTGTAGTGTGATGTTGGGATTGGCCCTGAAATAATAATATTGAGAATTGGGACTCAGCTGAACAGTTGAAATCTCAATACAGAATGTCTTCATTTGCTCAATGTTTATGAGAATTGGGAAAAACTGAATCAGCCATTAGCATTGTCAAAATCATTTTCTTAAAGATACCCATCTCTCGACACCTGTACACATCAACTTAAATTTCTTCGGTAACTTTTTAAACCAATCATTCTGTGTAATGCAATGACTTCAACCTAGAGTTTGAGAAACATGTCTCAAGAAAAATTCAGAAACAATTATTTATGACAGAGATTTGGTTATTATGAGAGCCAACAAGTGGTTCACAAGTTTTGTGCAAACAAGTGGAACATATTATCAGATTCCAAAAACTATTGTTTAGATCATAAAATGCTAAAACACAAGCAGAATTCAAGTGGCTTTCACAATCTTCTGCAGTTTTCTAATACAAAGTTGAAATGGTCTGAAATAGAAATTTTTTTTTTTTTGGTTTTAGAAAATTGGAATAAGATAACTTTGTAAGATGTCATCTCAACACACTTTTTGAACAAGATAAGAAATTGTTTTATCCATAACATTCTGATTGACAGATTATAAACTGCCCACACAGGCAATTCTTCTGTGTCAATGCAAACAGAGCAGTACGGGCTTCAAGTTGTGAAGGTCAAATTGCAAATCTGCAGAGCCAAAATGTATATGCCATGTGAATTCCAATTATCAACATTTCTAGAGCATAGCTAACCAAAATTATTTTCAGAAAATCTGATTTCTTCTTATTACGCAAAAGAAAACAATATTTAGAATATCTGTGGAATTGCCCTCTACACCAAAAAAGAAAAAGAAACCTAAACATACAAGAAAATCTGCCTAAACTAGAATTACAAAACCTATAGATAACATCAGAGAACAAAAGGAAATAAAAAATATTTTCCCCTTTTGTTGAGGATAAGAATTATGCCAGAATCAGAATTCTGGCATAGAATTCAATGAACTTCTGTTGCCCAAAAAAATGCATAAAATGCGTGCAGGTAGCCTGGATCGTGGAGATATACTACTAATCTGTTTTGGTTAAGAAATGAGTTCATTTTACAAACAATATATTTACTTTTTTCTTGAGAACGTTCTGTTTTTCTCAGAATATTTATGATATTTCCCATGACATTTCATGATCAACAACTAGTTCATTTTGTAATGCTCTTAGGTAAATTAAGGTACCAGGAATTGTCATTGCTTTTTTAGTATAGACACTGTATGTATGATAAGAAAAACTATTTATCATCCTTAAATAACATTGAACTACTGTGAGTAAAAGTTTAGCCCTAATCCATCAAAAGCAACGGAGATTGGAAATAAGATCATAAGTTTAGAGCTTACCATCATCGAAAGAAATGTTGCGCAAGGAAAATGCTAGCTGAAAACTTCAAATAAGAACCTCATTACTAGAGTTCTGCAATACAAAATCATTCACTTTAAGTAGCATATAATATAGGGGTACAATTCCTTGGAAAATGCGATACAGTTCACAATCAAAGTTCACACATGACAATTATGAATTTTAAATAAAGTTTGTCAATAATAAACTAGCCATGGTTGTCATAAATAGGTTATAATGGAGCTTCCAGCTTCTATGGAAGATAAAACGCATATGCTAGTCTGAAACAAACAAAAACAAATGGATTGAAGGAAAAAGGCCAGAGAAATAGAAATATTTATTGTTTAGAAGTCTGTTTTCCAAAATTTCCAATCAACTCTGAGAACTGACAAGCTTGAGTTTCTTCTTATATAGTTGCATTCTCCATTTTGAGTGAAATCTACCCCACAAATTTTGTGATGTTCCTAGGATTGCAGTCAAAGCTTTAATGATGCTTAAAAGAAATCAATTTCCCAGAAAAAAACACTAACCATATTATTGGACACCCAAGATTTATTTATGATAAAATTGCCTATGAAATTCCATAAATCTCAAAAGATACCAATGCTTATACTTTTGAAGTCATTTTGAAATTATAGAATTAACTGTGTTGACTGCTTAAGAAAGATAGGAATGGCTGTCTGATTGTACAACCCTTGTTGTTAAAGATTGCCTTTAATAATAGACACAATCTTGAAAATTTGGATCACAGATGCAAGATTAACAACATATTAACAGAAAGACTAATGCAAACCAAGATGTCCGAGATGAAGAAAAAAAACAACTCTGAAAAAGGATAATAAAAGCTGTGCAAAAGTACACAAAAACTCATGAAAGAAAAAACAAAAAAGAAAAATTCAAGAGCAACAATATATAAGAAAACAATCTACCCACGAAAGGCTACACCATGTAATGTTAGTATTACCTTGGCTCTAGAGAATTGCAATACGAGGCTGTGCCTATGAGCAATTGCTTCATAGTTCTCAGGCATATTTGCTAGCGAGATGGATGGTGCCCAGATTGATGAAGGCAAGAAAGTAATCTGACAGCTACTCAGTCTTAGTGAATTAGCCTCCTGATGAATGACAAAATAGAAATAGTCACACACAAGTTGATGAATGACTAGTTCAAAATAAGGTATTAATCACACAGTTGACATTCATAACATTCAGTTTTTAGAGGACTGCACAGAGTAGTGCCGGCAACTAGTTGCTGCCTTTGCAATGTCTGATGATAACCATAGCATACATTGTATAAAGCCAGGGCCCAAATCCATCAAAAATATAGACTCTCAATTGAAAATCTGAGTCCACAAGTAAGAGAGAACTTAGAAGGATCTAAGTCCAAAAGTCAGAGAACTTAGAAGTCTGATTTAAGCCTAGTATTCTGCCATTGACTAATTTGTAAAGCTTACATTACACAATATCAGAAACTTAAATTTGAGTTCATAATTGCAACCAAATCAACAAAATCAGGATTCAATCTCTAAAATCTAGGGCAAAAAGAAAATTAAAAGTAGTAAAGAGGAGAGGAAAAAAAAAAAGAAGAAGAAGAAAAAACCTAAACTGCTTCCAGCCCTGACCTAACTGGAATTCAAGGGGGATCAAATCCAATAAACTTTATGGGCATACAAGACTTTTAACATCAAATTTATTCTGATTGGTATGAAATTTGAGATAGCAGTGATATCGCTAGAACTCACTGGCTCTTTTTTGGAATTTCTCACAGAATTTCCATCAGTCATTGCAGCTGCTGGGGGGGTCTTTTCTACTGTATGTTCGACTATAAGATGAATCTAATCTGTTAAGCACCCCATTTCTTGATTGTCCCTCGCTAGCAATATTATCTTTGTTGTCTTGATAAGCACTACGTCTTGAAACAGATTTATCTCGTGGCTTGTCAAAAAGGGCAGCCAAAGAAGACAAGAAAGACAGTTCTCGAAAGAGCCCGTGGAAGATCCACCGCCTTCCTCGATTCAGCACTATTTGTGAATGAATGCGGGCAAACTGATGATGGCACAAGAACAACAGAAAATATATGGTGAGCTCCAACTCGCATTTTATGGTCTGGATGGACCATAGCTGGGAGTAACTGATGAAATAAAGCCTCTGTGAATGCCTGAAAGAAAGAAGAATCATTTGTAAAACAAAATAGCCAAACATGCAAGCGAATAAAAAAATGACCTTGATTTGATATGACGAATTTGGCAAAGAGGCTACAATTCGCGCTGCACGATAAACAGCAGAAATCATAGTTCTGGCTATTACTGTAATAGTTGAGATGTTCTCCAACATCGCTGCCATAACACCAAGAATTGGGCCTGCATTTCCAACCCGTTCAACCGTAGTAGCTCAGCATTTTATTTCTTTAAACAAATAAGCAGAATATTGATAGTTAGAGAAATTTAATTGCTTTAGAATGGAAGACAGCCCAAAATAGAATAAAAGGAAAACATCAGAACAGGTAGGCATATCTCCAGTTTTAATAACCAAGAATTTTCATAGTAAAATAACAACTAGGGGGGACGAGTGCCAAATTATATGACAACTCTACAAGGCACTTATTAACTGATTCTCTAAAATTTCTGTTAAACGTAATCACATCTGCTCCCAGGTTTGCATCATCAAGTAAACAATGGATGCTTTTTCGCAAATGCCTCATTACATCTGTCACTGCACCAATTATTGCTACAGAGGGCTCACCCTTTGCATGTTCAGAAAGGGCAGTGATTACATCAATAATGTCAAGCTGCATATTCGGTTGTTTTAGGAGACTTTTATGATCAAGATGCTTAATCAATACGGACAACAAAAAGTGTGTATTTTGCCCTGCAACATACAAAAAGAAGAATCTACAATCAATCATTCAATGAAGTAGAACTAAAAACTGAAGGAATAGTGAAAGAGTAGCATTATAATCAAGAAAAGAAATAGAACATAAAATAATAATAATAACAAATGACTAAATGCATATGAAAATTAAAGATAATAAAACTACCGGTATTGTCCATTAGAAACTGCATATCCTTCAATACTAAGAAGGCAAGACCATTATCAAGAGAACATAGATTTCCACTATCAAAATAACGGATCAACAACTCTAGAACTCGCCAAGTGGTTGTAGCCGCCTTTGCTAGCTTGGACGTGTTATGCAGACAAACCATGGACCAAAAGCAGGGGTTTTGTGCCTCTTCTCTGTGAAAATAAAAGAAAATATTTTTTAGAATGATACATAGACAATAACATATAAATGAATTCAGAGAATTCCAAGCCAAGAAATTACATTGGCATGCCTATTTCGCCTTTTTCATTGACAATTATCTTCCAAGAAGGAACCCTTATCAAAACATCTGGCGAAGGAGAGACGTGACCTTCCTTTTTGCACACTTCTTGTACCCAACCGCTCTGACTCTGGTCAGGGTTTTCTGAATTTCTTTTATGACCTCCATAATTTTCCAAAACCATGAAACAACCTGTTTCATAATATTAAATATTTTCAGAAGGTGAAAATGGAAATCAAATGTCATCCAATAATTCTATGACATCACTCGTACATGTGAGAACACCAGATTAGGACAAATAAATGAGATGTTACAAGTTGTAGGCCACTTCTCCTACTGAATTTGGTGGGTTACGACACTTCAGGAGATGATAACCTCAAATATGACACTCAACTAGGAAAGAAAGCATCTCTAGTGACCCAATATATGTGTAACATTTTGGGGATGCCATAAAAATTTTGTTATCAAACTTTCACAAATTTGCAAGCTTGATACTGGTTATACTGTGGTTCTTCTACAAGCAAATAAACACAATCATTTATTACCATGCATATTCAATATTACAAAATGCACAAATTTGTTCATTTATAGTTGTCCTTTGGTCGTTGGAGCTAATTGGTTCAACTAGTAAAATCTTTTGGGTTGGACAAGAGGTTTGAGGTTCAAACTCCGTTCACACTAGTTTGGGGACGGATTTGGGTGAAAAAATAGTTATCATTGTGCCTAGACTCTGGGAACTGCCATATCTGACAATCCGTGTCCATGCACACAAATCATGAATGGTGTTCTTCTGAAAAGGCTGTACTGAATGTCATTAAAATATTCTGGAGGATAAACATTAGAGAGTAAATTTGTGGACTCGATGTGTTGTTTGCGAGCGATTAAAGAAGTACAAATGCTAGTTTGTTAGTCCTGACAACAAATTCGAGGAATCTTTTAGACCGGATGCTGCAGAGTAACTCGTTACCATATTGCTTAACGGAATAGATCAGAGACAAGTTAAAAGAAGTTAAAACACTTTAAGTTAACAAATTCGACAGAAAAGACTACCATCATGTGACCGTCTACAAAATTAAATCTCTTTTACTCATTCTCAGGCAAATTAATGCTAGATGGAGAAATTAGAACTGTCTTGAATGTTATTCTGCTGTGGACATTCTGTCCATCATGTTCTTTAGCAAGTGCAATCTCATTATTCTAACTCTATATGAATATTTACGTGTGCAAGATTTACTTAATTGAACACGGTTACAACATTTAAGCTAGTGTTGTTGATCATCAACTATCTGAACCCTCTTGGACAAATTTGAAAGGACTAGCAGATCAACTATTTAACTACCAATCCCAAACAAGAGAGAACAAATTTAGAGAACTACACAGTAGAGAACATTGTACAAAGTTGTAAATGATTTTCCAGTGCAAAAGCAAACATGCAATTAGGCAATTATATATATCTAATATATATATATATATATATATAGAGAGAGAGAGAGAGAGAGAGAGAGAGAGAGAGAGCAACATAACAATAAGGGAAAAAATTACATCACTAGTTAAGAGTAGTCCAAAACTATTTACACTATCAAACTCAACTCAGATATGAGAATGTTCTCCCATAAACCGAACCTTCACAGGACAACAGACAATGTGGTTTGAGTTAAAATATTCTTATACATTCAGAATAGCAGCATCGAAGAAGATATAAATCATAAATGGCAAAAGAGAACCCATAAGCGCGAGAAATGGAGTTATAAAGGCAAACACAACGCAGAAATCCAATAGCTACTGATGATTACACATGAAAATAAAATATGAGCGTAGTGAAACAGAGTATATAAAACCAAAATATTAAATAAAACCTTCTGTTGTGAGTTTATTTTTTCTGATAAGTATCCTAATAATATCTCTAATTATAGAGGTTTTTTAAGATAGTTAGCTTTTTATTTGATTAGATTGTTATCTTTTTAGATTAGATTATTATCTTTTTAGTTCCTATATTCTAGGATTTATTATTTTAGATAGACTGGAAAAGAAAACAAGTAATTATTTTTTCTTCTTCCATTTCCATATGGTATCAGAGCAGCCTCTGAACCAGAAATAAAGTTAATCAAAAAACTTGTCTAAATTGCCATGACAGGAGAACAAAGAAGCAGTCCTTCGGATGCTTCTTCAACCACCACCTCCCCACAAGTTGTTCAACCTAGCACCAGCAATCCTGCCTCTGATTTTTCAGTTTCACACATCACAGTACATAAACTGAATGACCACAACTATTTGCAATGGTCACAATCAATGATGATGTTAATATGTGGCCGTGGCAAGTATGAATACATCATCGAAAGGAATGAGGCACCTAAGGAAGAAGATCCGGCTTTTAGAGGATGGTTTTCAGAAGATAACATGGTAAGATCGTCGTTGATTAGTTCTATGAAACCAGATTAGTTCTATGGAACCAGATATTGGTAATTCTTTCATGTTTTACAGCAGTGCTAAGGAAATCTGGGACACGGTAAAAACGACATTCTCAAACAAAGATAATACAGCCGAACTCTTCAAAATAGAAAGCAAACTTCATGATTTGAGACAAGGTAACAACAGTGTTACTCATTACTTCAACACCTTGAATCTGTTGAGGACCTAAGAAGGCAAAAAAAGCGCGAGAGGCAACGAAAGTATCGAGAGCAGTGACAAGCAGGAGGTCTAGCATGTGCCGGAAAAATTTACCAGAAACAGGAGGTTTAGCGCCCCAAGATCTTGCTGCACATACAGGCACTTCGCGGGCAACACAAGGCATTATGCGTAACAGCATGCAAGCAGCGTGCGCCATTGTGCAGGTAGCACACGATAGCGCACCAATAATGCGTACCAGGGTGCAGGTAGTGCGTGATAACCCATCGATAGCATGCAAGCAAGTAGCGCGCAATTGCCCACGCAAGCAGCGCGAATCAGCCAAAAGCACCGCATGTCACCGCGCAGGTAGCACACAATGATGCACAAGCAGAGCGCACACGATGATGCACAAGCAGAGCGCACAAACATACAGCAAGCAACGCCCGCCTACGCGACATCAAGCATGGGGACGCATGATGTTGCCCATTAGTGTATGGAAAAGACAAAGAAGAAGAAGTCAAATTGACTTCTTCATGCAGACAATTGGCTGCATTGGTGGCAAAGAAGAAGAAGTTAATTTGACTTCCTCTTCTCGAAGACTGACATTGAAAGTGAATTTAGATTGAATTAAACAGCCATTGAGGCAGCAATAAAATTGAATTCTGATTGGGTAATGAGAGCAGCAGATTTTACTATAAATAGACGTCTTCCTTATTTCAGTTTTCTTCATCCTATTCAATCCCAATTCAATTCTTTCCCTTTTTATAATTTCTCAATTTCTCTCATAATATCATCAAAATTTTACTTGAGAATATTTCTCAAATTATTTAAAAGAGTTATATTGAGTAAGAAATTGTAACTCACTTTTTATAGTAAATTTTTCTTCCATATTCGTTGTTTTTACTCCAATTATTTTAGAGATTTTTTACATAAATTCTGTGTTATTTATTTTTCATCTTCTATTATTATTATTATTATTATATAGTAGATACTGCCTTCTGTATATGATGGAAAGCTAAACCTCCTACTTGTGTTACTGTGTTTATATGGTAGGTATTGCCTCATAAATATTGTGGAAGGCCAAACCTCTCGTTTATATTATATTTTATTGTTGTGTTTATATAGTTGGTAATGCCACCTCAATTATGGAAGTTTAAGCCTCATATATGCATAATAATTATTTTGAATTTCAGTGATAGTTAAAAGTTCCAAAACATCTTGACACATGCAACAATAGCAATAGCACATATGAGGTGATGCTGCAAAGCATACTCGACAGTGCACATGAGACATTACGAGGAATATTTGATAGTGCAAAGCATACTCGACAGTGCACGTGAAACATTGCGAGGAATATCTGACAGCGCAGGCGCAAGCCCACTTAGTGCACACACTCCTAGCGATAGTTCACCGTACATCATCAGCGACCATGTGCCACAACCCATCGACACACATGCCAACATACAGTAACCAATGCAAGCATTTGCGAGAAATCTTGCCAATAGAGGGAAACTATTGTGTGAAAATTGGCGTGTCAAGCACAACACCAGCCCACAATCCAACCAACAAAGAGGCCAGCACAGCTTTGGCTTTGTCAGTAAAGGCAAAGAAATTTTGCACCACATAGAATTTCAACGTTAGCAGGTAACATCGCTAGCCAATGAGTTCGACATCAAATAGGATACCGCAAGTCAACAATTCGAATTGAATTAGAAAACAAATAGGATTAGGAAACAATTTAAATAAGATTAGGATTAGTATTATCCTTATTTAGTCATAGATAACTTAGAAATCCTTTTGTTAGTCAAATTAAAAGTTTATCTTAGAATCAAATAAGAAATTCAATGGTTGTCATCACTATAAATACCGTCATTCATCATATAAACAATGAATCTTTAGATCATTGAATAATGCATTAGATTTTATAGCAAATTGCTAGTATTCTCTTTATTTTTTGTTATTCTTCAAAAGTTGTCTTAAGATAGCTTGGGTTTGGGCCAAAATTAAGAGTTGTCTTCTTTATCTAAAAGCTACGATCGAGATTAAGAATTGTCTTTCTCAGCCAAAATGAGCTGTGTAAAAGTTATCTTACTTTTCCAACATATCTATTTATGAGTAACTGAGCACGAAAGAGGACGCAAAAGAGGGTTTAGGAGTCAAGAAACACGAGAGACTTAAAATATTGGCACTTGGGCAATAAGTTGAGTGTATGTGTATTTTGTGTGATCACTGCCACCCCTAAACCACGAAAAATTTGAGACCTAATTTTTGGTTGCCAACAGATTCAATACTAGCAGCAATTGGATTTATTTTAAACTTTGGAATGGAAGTGTGCTGATGATGCCATGTTATATAAGAAAATTATGGAAAAAGAAAGAACATTTCATTTCTTGATAGGTCTTAACAAGAACTTAGATGAGGTACAAGGTAGAATCACTATAAGAAGCCTTTACAGATGTTCAAAGAAAAGAAAGTCAGCAGAAGGTCATGATAGGAGATCTAATTACATAAATGAATTTGGAACACTCGGCATTGGTAATAGATTGATCCTGGAGATGACAAAAATAAAAAAATGCCTTGGTGCACAAATTGCAACAAACTATGGCATACTAAAGAGACAAGCCAGAAGATTCATAGGAAACCACCAGGATGGAAACCAAAGTATGAGCCCTTGGATTCAAACGAAATTCTCAACCACTCAACTCGACACTTTCATTGTTTAACAAAGAACAAATGGAGCAATTGTATAAATTGTTCCAGTCATCAAATCAGTCTAATTTGGTATCATCATCTAAGTAGTCCACATCCTTGTTAGCCCAAAAAGGTAATAATCTTCAAACTGCCTTTAATACCAACCCATGTAATAATCCCTGGATTATTGATTCTGGTGCATCTGATCATATGATTGGGAATTTTCAATTTTTTGCAACATATACACCCATGCAAAAAAATAGTAAAGTTCGAATAGTAAATAGTTCATTTTTTGTTATTTTTGGGTTTAGATATGTTTCAATCTCACCTAATATTACTTTTAAAAATATTCTTGATGCCCCAAAACTCGGCTATAATTTATTGTCTGTTAGCAAATTAAGTCAAGACTCTCATTTTACTGTTCAATTCTCTCATAATGGTTGTTAATTTCAATACTTAACCTTAGGAGGATGATTGGGAGTGCTAGGGAATACGATAAGCTATACTATCTTTATGATTTCTCTAAAAATAAATAATTGAAGTTTCTAGATATGAAGCTTCTAGATATAAAGCTTTTTTTGTATCTCAAAGAAAATATACTCTTGATCTTTCAAGGAAACAGGGATGCTTAAGAGCAAAACAGTCAATACTTCTGTGGATTTTAATCAAAAGTTCAAGCTTTGTGAGGCTGGTTATCTTATACATAAAGGTAGTTATCAACGATTGGTTGGAAGATTAATATAGCTCTCTCACACTAGACTTAATATGTCATTTTTTGTTAGTCTTATTAGCCAATTTATACTCTCTTCTTATAAAGATCATATGGAAGCAATTTGTTGAATTTCAAGAAAAATCTAGGAAAAGGATTATTCTTTAAGAAAAATGAGAATAGAGAAATTGAGGGGTTTATTGATTCCAATTGGGCAAGTTCTATAATAGATAGAAGATCTACTACTAGATATTCAACCAAAGTTTGGGATAATTTAGTGATGTGGAGAAATAAGAAACAAAGTGTAGTGGCGAAGAGTAGCACTGAAGCCAAGTTGAAAGCTGTTTCTTATAGAATATGTTAGTTAATTTGGATAAGAAGAATGATGGAAAAATTAAAGGCTAATGTCCAAGAACTTATGAAATTGTACTGTGAGATCAAGGTAGCGATTGATATTGTCTATAACCCGGTGCACCAGAACAGAATAGAACATGTAGAGGGTGATAGAAATTTCATGAGAAAAAGATTAAGACAAGACAAACTACTGTAAATGTAGCGAATGTTCTTACAAAGGCATGTCTAAGACTCAGTTTCGAGAAGAATATAGGCAAGTTGGGGATGATAAGTATCTTCTCACTAGCTTAAGGGAAAGTGTTGTGAGATTATTTTTTCTGATAAACATTCTAATAATATCTATAATTATGGAGATTTTTTAGTATAGTTAGCTTTTTATTTAATTAGATTGCCATCCTTTTTTATTAGATTATTATCTTTTTACCATATTCTAGGATTTATTGTCTTGTTGTTGTTGCTTCTCCTATTATAAAGATAGTCGACACTCATTTGTTTTAGATAGATTGAAAAGAAATAAAAACAAATAAATATCTTTTCTTCTTCCACTTTCATACCTTCAAAATCTATTAAGTTTACCAAAAGAGACTTGAGAAACAATCGCATCTTTCTTGTCCGGCTGTTCACCTCATAAATTATGATGGATTAATAATTTCAAAGGAGAAAAACGAAAATGATAATTAAAAGACAACCACATGGTTTCAAACTTCAAACTCACATAAGGTAAAACTATGATAATCTACCACCCTATATTTTTTCTTAAACCAAAGCTCCAACTTAAACCCAAATATTTAATAACTTAAGCTTTTGATGCATACATAGAGGATATTCCACAAAATTGTTCTACACTCAAGATATAGAAACTGGCCTATGTCATGCTATTCATTCGCCGAATATAACACATATAAAAAATTTTCTTAAGGTATGATCCAAAATCCATGCTTGAAGCAATGCAACATATGTTGATCTTGTCAATGCAACCCAAACAGCCTCCCAATTCATAGAGCATAACTCTGAGGTAAAGTAAATGTTCACCTTCTATCCAAACCAAAAGAACATGCAAACACTAATAGTTACATACAAGTGCACATTTAAAACATTCTATGCATAACTAGAAGATAATAATCTTGAAACAAAATTGCCAAGTAGACTCTCTAACTAAAGCTATTTTGAGAAGTAATAGTTTAAATTCCAAGCCTGAGGGTTGCCAACTTAGTAGTAGTTGCATTTGGTATCAAGCTCTACATTTGGGGTTCAACAAGCGAAAGGGATAGTTACATTAAATATTTATACACCATATAGCATCTTCAGGTTTTATAATTAACAAAAACTGACATAGGCTACCTATGTGAGATGTGTATCCATCCCTAAATGCCTTTAGTACCAACGAATTCTTACTAAGGTCAACATAACAAAACCATACATATGATGGAAGTATCTTTGGATAAGAGTATCTAGCATCTTCAACAAATGAAGGGGATAGTTATATTAAATATTTATACAACATCTAGTATCTTTAACTTTTAGAATTAACAGAAAATGACACAGACTACCTATATGATATGTGTCTCCACCCTCTAAATACTCTCTCAATACCAACAAACTCTCATCTGGGTCAACATGATAAAACCATGCATATGATGAAAGTATGTTTACTTAAAAGTATCTAGCTATTTTACATAATCTGTAATTGTTTGATCTTGAGATCGGCTTCTTACCTCTGGTTACAGCCATGCACTCTCCAAGACTACTCCAAACACAAAACAAAGACATCTATTCAATCAACTCTATTAGCACTCATTTAAAAGGACAGTTATTTTTTACAATCATTTGAGCTATCTCTCTTTTAAATTATCAATCGTTTTGAATCGCCAAAAATATTGTAACAATTGGAGCAGAGTTACCATAACTCTTACTAGAGATCTAAATCAAATCAAACAATCTATAATCATTGAATATGTATTCTTACTTCAATAAGACAAGATCCGTTCTATTTTTAAATTTTACACTAGTTAGAAAAAGTTTACTTTTTACATTAGCTTAGAGTCACACATTATATGCTTAGTTAAGTTCAATAATTTAATAGAGTAAGTTCCTTTCCTTTATAAACTCTCTTAGCGTATTATCAAAGCTATTCTCTCAACCTTTTGGCATCTAGAAAATATCATAAAACTAATTCTTCATACTTTGTCAAGTTCTCTAGTTGTAAGGAAATGTAAAAAAAATAAAAGAGTGAAAACTTTGTAAGCTACGTGGTTTTAGATTGAAAAAGGTGATAATAATACTTATTAGAGAGATAATAGAATGTGGGTATTAATAACATACTTCCATTATGATTGCTAATAAGAGAAATCCATACAAGTAATTTAAGCTTTCCCCATCATTCAGCATTCAAGAACAAGTGGCCCACCATGCATACATTCCCATTTTTAAATTCCAAAAAAAAAAAAAAAACCACCATTATGCCAGATTTAGCATGCACTTGGTAGCAAGTTAAGGCCACTTTATTACTTTAAGTTCTTCGTTTTCTTTTATGAGTCCAAGTAGGCTTTATGAAATACAATATATTGACACAATCTTAAACATCTTTTCAAGGAATTTAAAGCCCTAAAATGATGAAACTAAAATAACAACAGTTCAATTTAAATTTTACTTACATTTGGTCCTTATCCAGAGTTCTAGAAGAAATAGGAAGAAAGTATGAGAACAAATAATCTTCAAGATTGTTTAAGGGGGTCTCCCACAAACATTTCAAAGATATCGCCTCTTGCTGACACAGCTAATAAGTTAATAACTTGAAAATGGTAGACCTTTGGTATTACTCCATTAAAAATGATGAGAAACGAAATTGAAATTTTAAATTTAATTGAAAACCCCATTATCCTTTTCGATTTTCCCTAGTAGCCTAACAAAAGGTGAATGCTTTATGCATCTTAGTAAGAACAGCAGCAACATGAACTTGCTTACCATCGAAGGAAGGGCTTGCAGCCCAATTGAACATATACGTTTTGCTGTTTCATCTTCACCAGCTTCTTGAGCTAAGTGGCACAGTTTTGGAATAAAGCCTTCTAAGTTAAACATGTAAATCACATCTTTCTGCAAAATTTGGTATGATGCAACAATTTTAGAGTATCCATGAGAAGAAACTTTCAAGCTTAAAAACCAAGGTACAAGTGAAGCAAAATATTATGTATCATGCCATATTTTTAGCATTCCAAGAGAAATAAATAAGCCAGACCTGATTATTTACAAAGTCATAAAGAGTCAAACATCCTATAACTTGAATTTCATCTTGCCGTGTTTGATCGAGAGGAGTATGTATAACGCTTAGTAAGCTACTCGAGAACAAAGGCATGTGAGATTATAGTGGTCATGAATCAGCCATCACAGTTGCTATGTAGTACTGAGGCGAAAAGTTTTACGGTACAAAAACCAAAGCATAGAGAAAAAAGAGAACAATAAATTTTAAATTTGCTCCTTGCAAGAGATCAACAATTTCCTATAAATGCACATAACAATTTTTGTTGACTGGAAGTTCTCATTTCTTAATTCCTTGTAGCACCTTTACTCAAGAGTGGTTCTGATCTGATCACCAAACATCCAACTTTCAATAATGGAGAAACAATTCCAACTAGTATTAAGAATGATCTAGATAATTTGGCCACCAAACAATAAAAATATTGCATAAAAAGGTGACAATTAAAATGGTCTATTTACCTCACTTCTAAACTTGAGTTCTAGATGACCAGAAATACGTTTGTAACACGACGCAAGAGAAAAACAAGAAACGAATAAAAGAAAGAGAGAAAAGTTTTTTAATTTAAAAAAAAAAAAGGAAGGATCAATAAAGAGTATTTGGCCATTAAAATGGTCTCGCTGAATCCCAATATGAAATAAGACACCTGAAATAAGACACAATTTCCATGATATTATGATCTTACAATGCAAATAAAATAGAAATTATGTTGACACTTGCTTGAAATAATATATACCTTTGGAATGGGCAACGGGTTTTTGTTAGCATATTCACATAATTTTCCTATCTTCCGATCATCGGGTCCTTCCTATCAAAATGTAGAGAAAAGAGTAAAAAGACATCTATTCAGTATATAATGAAAATTAAATTAGAAAAGGAAAATCAAAACTAGTTGAGTATATAATGGAAATTAAATTAGAAAAGAAAAATCAAAACTAGTTGAATAATTCATACCACAAATGATATTTCACTTTTAATCTCTCTGCATGCTTGATGAAACCATATATCAAAAGAAGAGAGAAAATACAAGGTTTAAGGCTTTACATGAATTATGCAAAGAAGATCCCAAAGATTGGGAAATTAGGGAAACTCAGTTTTCGTGGGTCTCAACTAATAATTGAGTATGATTCAATGCTTTCAAACATATCAAGTTTAAATAATTATGCAAACACATCATATTTATCACTGGCATACCAACTAAATTTTCTCTCTTCAAAAAATAAAACCAAGAACCTAAGCAATAATTATTGCAATTTCTTTGATTAATAGATAACCAAGTTCATAAAAAAAATGAAACAAAAGTTTTCCTAAATTTCAATCCCCTACAAACTATATGTCAGCCAATCGTCATATTCAATTGGTTAACGGGATGAGTATCATATTCATCCCCCAGTGAACTATGCCGGTATCATCAACATAACGAAGAACCATAAACAGCAAGCATGATATGATATAACTTTTCTTTGCTTCAATGCTTCATCATCGAAAATAACCCACAAATATGGCAATGGCAATGAGAATAATGAACAAGCAAATAAGTTTAAATGAAAAATACAAACCAACCAACCTGGTTATGGGGAAATATATCGGCAATCAGCTTCTCGCAGCACTTGACAGGCTGCCTAGACCTTGCTCTCATTGCAGGGCAAAAGAAACAAAGGCTGCCACATGAAGGCAAAACTTGCCTTGATATCATGCCTGAAATTACGCTCATATTTGTATCCAAACAGTGCAAGGAGACTAAAAACTTTGATGTTCCTCAAATTTGTGCTTTCTTTCCCTTCTAAGCCAATAAAAATCTCGACCTTAGCGCTGAGAAGGGAAAGAAAAACTCCAAAGAAATGGGTACCTCTCAAGTTCAATAACCAGCCTATATGCAACAATTTGTGGTCACTTTACCTCCAAATCAAAGCCAAACTAAAACAATGTGGACAGCAAATCCAACAAAAGGGTCTTCCAAAACCACAAAACTGTAAACAATATCGTGCAGAATTGTGGAAGGCCATGATAAAATTAATAAGATGGGTTCAAACTAGTACAACGTAATTCAAAATTAAATAAAAGGGACTGTAAAACCACAAAGCTGAATGTTAACAAAATCGAATTGATTATCACAACCTACGATAATATTAACAATATGGGTGTTTAAACAAACAAAATCTAACCTAAAATTTTACAAAATGGATTAAAAACTTATAAAAACCCATTACAAGAATTATGAAAACTTTGAAAACAAGTGGTAAACAGGATTAAATTTGACAATATCAAGATCATCAATTCCAAAAAAAAACAAAATACCTCACATGAATACCTTCAACAGCTGGCCAGAAACTGAAAATCTCTCTAAGCCGTGAAAAAAGTGTACCGAATTTCCAGCATCTCCCACACCGCTATTATTTCTCTATGCCTCTCCAAAATAAATAAATAAAAATAAAGAAATAAAACTAAAGATATCCTCAAAATTCTGTATCGTTTAAAAGCTTTGTCTGACAGAAAATCTTGCGTTTTGTTGCCTTATAAGTTCATATCCAACCAGCAGGGCCTGCCTGCCTGCATGCATGCATGCCAATAACAAACGCACGTATTTGAAATTGAAATGCATAATTCCACATATTCAAGTTCAACGTTACACTAATACTACTGCCAGTGGGACCCACACCCACGTAATCAGATAATATTTTTAGAAATTTTAATTTCATGCATAGTTTAGTGCATGTCCATTTTCGCAGTGCTTGTTTTTTTTATTTTTAATTTAATAATATTTTATACTTTTAAAACAAATTATGATCAAATAATTGAGATTTATAATTAAAAAAATTAATATATTATATGATTAAATTAATAACTTACTAAGGTTAATATAAATAAATAATTAAAAAATTAAATTTAAAATAAAATAAATAAATCACACGATTCTTATAATATGTTGATCCAAGTTATTACAAGTACATTATGGAATGAATATATATATATATATATATGTCTAGCTTGAATAAATGAATATTTACGTATTTAATAGTTAATAATTTTATTTTTACGATAATTATAATTAAAATTTAAAATATTATTTTAATTTTGATTATTATTTTTTCAAATTAGGTGAGTAGTAAGAATGTATTTCACTATAGAATTGCTGCATATAAAAAATGGTATAATATTATGGTTCATAAACAAATGTCAACAAAAGACAAAAGAAATGATGGCCAAAAGTATTATATATTAACGGAGGAAATGATTTGGCTGCATCCTATTCCTATTGCTTAAAGAGAACTCAAGAAATTAGTGCAGAAAAACAACTGATAATACACAATGAGTAGACAAATCATCCAGCTCAGCTGTATGCATGCATTTGCCACCTTTTGAAATTAAAGAGATCAAATGCTTCCCAATCCAATCCCACCTATATAACAAGCTGTGATCCATGAGGCAAAAATGACGAAAGAACCTCAGCTTTAAGTAATACCTTTGGCTGGAGATTTCAGCCTTTCTGTTCTGCAAATTAAGTAATGTACAGGATTTTCTGTAGAATACATTGTCATCAAGCTTTTGTGAAAATCAACTAGGCTCTTCCATGTAAACTATGTCACCAAATGTAACACATGTGAACTAGGGCTTGACCAAAGAGAAAAAGATGAAACCAGACATCAGACCCCGGTTTTATAGACACCAGGAAGTGGTAAAACATGTTACAATTCCTTATCACTAGGTTGTCTGTCCATATATATATGTATGTATAGTTGCAGCAACAGTAGAATGATCCAATTGGAAAGGTGAAAGGAGCAATCAAGTGTGCCCTTGACCTTTGTATGTCGTATCCTAATCCCAGATGCTGGGCTAACCAGATTGCCCCGGTCATTTTTGGAAACCAGTTTTCGATTGCCATTTTTGTTTACAGTGCAATGCCCCCAAAGGAAATATGATTTTAACAATTCGAGAAAAATGCATATTCTAACACTAAGCAAAATTGATAAATAAAACAAACAATACAAAATTAAAGCCACCTAGGTACAATCTACAAAATTTTCATAAATGCTGCTGTTGTGATAGAACCTTCTGAAGCATCACAAAAATCCCAACTGTCTCTATAATTGAGAAGAATATTAATATTGACCACAAAACTCGCAAACATAAAAAATGTATACTGTAACTTTGGCCATCAACAACACCTATCAAAGATAATAAAAAAAAAAATTGTATCATATGTTCTATTCAAGATAACACTATATGTTGTTTGCATTTGTGCAGCTTTAGATCAATGAAAGCAATGTGCACTACAATTACAATGACTTCTTCCAGATGTATAATCCAATGTTTTGACAACCAAACCTCTCTAAGCTTTTGAAGTACTGCCATGGTCCCTCTCAACATGCTCCACAAGGGCCACTGGATCACGAAATCCTCTACTACACTTGGGACATACATCTATTGTCATCTTTGCACAAGGTCGATTGCCATTCCTGTCATGAACTTTCTCAACATGTTCTATTAGAGTTGTAACAGAGGAAAACTTTGCCCTGCACTGAGGACACAACTCTTTTCCACTAGTGCCATTGCTGCTGCTCTGCCCTGCACCATCCTTGGCTACCTGCAATTTTTGGTTAATTTCATTGCTCAACTTTGACATGCCTGCTTCAGCTGATGCCCGGAAGCTTGAAGCTGCACTAAGAAAACTTGTGGTCCACTTGGGTGAAGATGGGGTTAGAGATTTTTTGGGTTTTGGATCTTCTTTCCTACTCCTATTTAAAAGATTCATAAATGCAAAACCAGTGTCAGGTTTCTTGGGCCCGGGACAATTGTGATCAGGTCCAAAACGGTGCTTCAAACAATGGTCCATGGTGCAATCTCTACACTTGATTGTGTTTGAGAATACTAGAACCTCCCTGCAGCCACGGACTGGGCATTTTCTCTTCTTTGTAACTTTTTCATAGTTTGACGGGTCACAGTCAGTATTAACATGATTGTCCCAAGTGATGTACGGGTTTTCATCTGGTCTCAGGCGGACTCCTTTGGCACAAAGGGGACATATAACAACGGTTACATCATGTCTTTCAGCTTTTGGACATTGGTGTTGTTTGTAGCTTCGATGCTCCAAACAAAATACCTGTCAACATTTCAACATCTAACATTAGCACAAACCCAAGAAACCTACAAATAAATGTACTGAATGCAGCTTAGGAACTCCAAATAGAAGGTTTACTGATTCTTAATCTCACCAAACAACAAAAACATGTTCATTAAAGGTAAGGAGCTGCTCGGTATTGTTCTCCAAAACAGTTTTCTGCTTCATAAATCAAGACAAAATCAAATTCACGATGCAAAATTCATTCTCCAAAACCAGAGTTAAACTTTAAAGATAACAAACTATCACTTCTTTGAAATACTACAGAATCAAAAAATTGTTTCCAAAATATTGTATCTTTGTCAAATCTTGAAAATGAAAGGCTCAATTTCTTACCTCCATTATATTTGTTCTCAAAAAATTGTTTTCAGAATATGATAACAAATTTATCAAATCTTGAAAAATGAAAGACTCAAATTCTTTTTTTTTTTTTTTCTTTAGATGACACCAACAACAATAGGCCTGAACATCAAGAGTTCATCCATGCTGTCAACACAATCGTTGACCAAATAGAACACAAAATATTCGAATCAATTTAGTACTTTAATCAGAACCTGAATTTCATTTCCCCACATAGTTCAACAATCTCATAACAAAAACCAAAATTACATGATATGAATTAAGCATTGACCAGAGACAATAATTTCTCCGAGAAACACGTATAATTCTGAAATGATACCTGGTGGCAGCAATCGCAAGTGAAAGGCAAGAAATCGATCTGCTTGCAATTGGCAAGACTGCAATGTTGTCCAAGATCTGGGAATTGTGGAGTCCCCATTCAATATTCAGAATTCAATTCGGTATTACTTTCGGTGAACAATCAAAACAATTAAATTAACAGAATTTGAATTCCCGGATTTTCTGGCAATTGGATTTTTCAAGCCTGGGAATCCGCGTTGAGTAAAAGCCGCGGAATCCCCAATGACGGAGAGCAACAGCAAGGCGTGTTCAATATCAATAACGAGTCAATTTCATTTTCATACAGTGTTATCAATTTTGCCCGTTATTACCAGACCGAGTTATAGCTGAATATACAAATAGTTAACTATTTTTAATAATCATTGAATTATTATATTTTAAAAATATAATATAATTGATATAATAATAATAATAATAATAATAATAATAATAATAATAATAATAATAATATCTAACAAACTAATAATTCTATTAAATAAAAATTTGCAACTGTTTATTTATTTTAATTTAATTATATAAATTTAAAGCCAAACTTAGTATTTATTTATTATAAGATAAAATGATATATGAGTTGACAAGTTTGGTCTAATGGACAAATTAATTCTAATAGTTAGAAAACACATTTTTTAGTTTTCAATCAGATATGAACATTTGTAAATATATATATATATATATAAACACACACACACACATATAAGATTATGATCAAAAAATTTTATTTTTATTATTGAATTAATTTTTATTAAATGGTTAAAATTATATTTTATATGTATATTAATTATACATATGAAATTTGATTTCAACCATTAAAAGTATATTGACTTAATATTTGATAAAATAATATAAAAAATTATATAAAATTAAAAAAAAAATTGATCTATTCCATATATATATATAATTTTATTGTATTTAATTTATGATATAATATTTAATATTTTTTTTTTTTTTCATAATTATGCAATGAAAATACACAAACCTTATGGGAAGTATTAATTAATTACTTTATAACAACATAAATAAATAAATAATAAATATTAACATTATTAAATTTGGTTCAAATATGAATTTTATCCACATTAGACACGTGTCACACCACTGAGGAATGGTGACTAAGGACATATGGTAATTACATATTAACAAAAAAAAATATATTCAAAAAGAAAATAAATATTAATAAAGTAAGATATTTTTAAGTATTTTTGAAATTATTATGAATTATATGCCTATCAGGGTAAATGGCAAGCACTCTTCTAGATAAGAATTAGGGTGATTTAGATTTAGATGGCTACAATAAACTTAATTTTTACAAAATTCAGAGAGGTGATTTAGATTTAGATAGTTAAGAGTAAAGCTAATTTTCACAAAATTCAGAGAGTGATTATGAGACAGAGTAAAAATTAGGGTGATTATCTCTTTAACAACTGGATTTTAGTATTGAAGCTAGCTTGATTTATATTTTTAATTACTAGATTATGCAAACAATGATTTTCTGTTTACGTTTAAAAGAGTTCTAACTTGTATAAAAACAGGCAAAGTTAGAAGCTTAGTTTTCATTCATATTTCAATGAACTATGATATGGTCTTTACACTACAATAATCCCAAGAATATTCCCAAATTTCAAGAAAGGGTTACTACATGGTTCTGCAAAGGTTGAAAACTATTACTTATACATTGTATAAAAATTGGATGAAAACTAAATAATCTCGCATACAATCAGCAAAATCACGTTGCGATCTGACCATATCTACAAATACTTGGATTTCATGAGTTGAGAACACATGCACACATTGTTTTTCTTGCACTACCTGATAAAACTAACACAGGCATTTGGTTTACGAGAATTATGACAGACACAATTCAATATAATGTTCCTTAATAATATATTGTAATAGCAATGATAAATAACAGATTCAAGAATGACCAACAATAATTGATTAAGGAATCAAATGCACCAACTTCGACCACAGAAATTAAATAAAAATTCATTCAAACTCAAGCATACATTTCCTATCAAAACTTTAAAAACAAACATTTGTCCCGAAATAGCAACATTCGAGTCCTGCAAAAAGCAAATAACAAAAATAAAATAAAATAAAATAAAGATTGTAACAGGCAAGACTATACTAATACTCTGTCAAGCAGCTGCTTAAGCATCAACTCCATGGTCTTCTGTAATGAGTAACTTGCCGGTAGGCTTTGCCAAGAGATCTGTATACTCTTGGAATGGTGACTTCACAAAGCGAGTCTCCCTCCAAAAGTCAGGTGTCAGGAATCCGTACGTCTTCAACAAGCAATCAAATGTTGCCTGTGTATTCAAACAAAAAAGATAAATCATCATACACCCACATAAATATTTTACCAAAAAACCAATAGAACCATGCAGATTAATAAATGGACATAGCTCAACATTAGTTCACCTAAAGCACTTACTCTTGTAGCAATTAGCAGGCAAAGCCCAATCAACAAATTTAAAAATCAAGGAATACTAGGCAATGTTATCAGATTAAGAGATTAAAAAAAAAAAAAAAACACCTCTCTAAAGAAAACTTCACAATGCCAACAATATAAACAAATTACAGGGTAGATGAGTAGCACGACAACAAGAAAATTTCCAATTGAAAACCGTGAACAAGTAAACAAACATTATACAACTTTCAAATGTCACACTTAATCAAGACGATCATTTGCAGGGTTCTTCAAGAGCAGTTCCAGTCAAAGTATATCTATTTGATCATTAATCACTTAATTTAGACAAAAAACTTATTACCACAATGAAGACCTCAAATATAAGGCACATGAGTAACAACCAATCATATGAACTCAATACAGACAATATTACAGGTAGCACAACAAAAAGATGATCATTAATATCATACAAGCAAGCACCCTAACATGAAGTTTACTTGTTATTCATAGCTTAAAGATAGAGAAGAGCCCTCACTGGAACATCAAACTCTTATCAACAAACATATAATAGAAACCATTAGTCATCAACATATTATTAATCAAACATTTCGCAAAACCTTTTCAAACAAATCCAAAAAGTCAGATATCGCACAAATATTAGACAAATCAAAGCCAGTCACACAAATTGAGGTTAAAAACAAGATTAATGTGATCTAAACCTTGACAAAGTTTCCAAGAGTCTTGGTGGATCCACGAGAGGAAGTGAAAACATCTTCAATACCAGCAAACTGGAGGACCTTCTTCGGAACCCTAGCAGCCACGATACCAGCACCGCGAGGGGCCGGAACCATTCTCACTGTAACACTACCACACTTACCAGTCACCTTACACGGGACAGTGTGTGGCTTTCCGATCTTGTTACCCCAGTAACCTCTTCTTACGGGAATAACTGACAGCTTAGCCAAAATAATAGCGCCACGAATAGCAGTGGCGACTTCCTTCGAGCATTTTACTCCAAGACCCACATGGCCGTTACCGTCACCGACGACAACGAAAGCCTTGAACCTGGTCCTCTGACCGGCACGTGTCTGCTTCTGCACCGGCATAATTTTCATCACCTCATCCTTCAACGAGGGACCAATGAGCTGGTCAATAATTTGGTACTCCTTGATTGGGAGAGAGTGCAGATAAATCTGCTCCACGCTCCTGATCTTTCCTTCTTTCACCAAACGGCCGAGTTTGGTGACCGGCACCCACTTCTCTTCCTCTTCCTTACGTCCCGCGCGGCGACGCCCACGAGGACCGCCACGGTCACCACGTCCACGACCAAAGCCGCGTCCGAAAGATCCGCCTCTTTCTGCCATCTTGGATTGGCGTTGGTAAAAGGATTGCTGTTCTAGCTAGGGTTTTGAGAGGACAACAATGCTAGGGGAGGCAGAGTGAGAGCAGATAAAAGTTACAAGAGATTTTTTATATGCGTATGGCCGAGTAGGGTATATTGTTTAATAAGTTACATGAAAGTCCTTAATTTTATATAAAATGTAAAATCGACCATATGCTTGTTAAAATAATCATTGAAATTTCTCTATTTACAATTATGTCAAAACCGTCCCCTAACTCTTGTCCTCACCCTAGAAGAAATTTGAGTTCTTAAATTTTTTCTTTGATGACTAATTTTAAAGAATTTATAATTTTTTTAAATTAGATAATTTTGATTATTCGATAATTTGACAAATAGAAAATTATTATAAAATTAAAATTTTTAAAAATAATTTTAAACAAAAAATTAAAATACAAAAATTTAGAAATTTATCAATAAATTTATCTAATGTTAAAAAAGATATGCTAGTCAGTTAGAAGTTACATCAACCAAACTTTATTTGAATTCAGTTAAGATTGTAGCATTTTTATTTTGCTTTGAAAGTTAAAAATTAAAAAGTATTTACTAATATTAATTTTTAGCAAAATTCTTTTCCTTTTTTTTTTTTTTATCATCTCAATCCCAACTGAAGTTATAAATATGTTTTGGTGGCATTATAGAAATAAAAGGAACTTGATTGATAGATGTGGAACATGTGCAACCTATTGAAACTGTACACAAATATTAGGGACTTGACTGTAAATAACCCTTCCATTTCCGGGTTGTTTGGGCTCGGGTTGAAGATCTAATAGAATTGTCGAGTTCGTCCGGGTAGGTCCAGGGTGTTTACTTTTAGTACTGGACCCAAATTGCAAGGAGGAGCATTGCCTAATACTAACCGATGAATCATCTAAGTACACCCACATTCCCTTTCTTTCTATCTTTAGCCGCCTATCAAGTCCAATATTTTTTCTAAGCCCACTAAGAGCCCGCCAACTGAATGTGATTGGGTGAGCTGTTGGACCTATGATTCATCCTGTCTTTAAAAAAAAAAAAAAAAAATTTATTAATTTATTTATTTTTAAAATATAAAATAAAAATATTTAAAAATATTTGTTAATATCAATTTTTAACGAACTCACTTATTTTTATTTTTATATTAATATTTAACATAAAAAAATTTTTATCTCGAAATAACTATAGCTTAAAAGTCAACTATCATTAATACTAAATAAAATCATAATTAAAAATTTAATAATTTAATTATGTAATAATTATGATAAATAGTGAATATTAATTTGTTCAATTGATAAATTAGTAAGATCCCTGAAGATGATACGAGAGGAGAAATTAGTTTATATTGATTAATTATTTAAAATGACTCTAAAAACTAGTATAAAAATTATTCTTGAACAATTACAAATTATAATTACTTTTAAATGATAGAGTTCTCATTTATTTTATCTTAATGCTACATATATAATTAAAAATTATTATATAATTTGATGTGACAATATTATATCATAATTGTGTATTTTATATTTTCATGAAAGTAAAAGAAAAATAAATTATATGTAACATCTATCAACAATGTAATTTTATCACATTAATATGTATAAAAGAGTTTGCATGAGAATTTATCTCCCTAATATTATTTTTTATTTTATTAAAATAAGTGATAGAAGGTTATAACAAATAAATTTTTGTATTTCATTATTATAATTAACAACTATTATACGCATATGTTTATCATAAATATTTTTTACTCTTACATTGCCATTTAGCTGAAATATATACTCTTTTTTTTGGGTTTAAACTTCTGAAGATTGTCAGAAATGATTGTAACTCAAAACACATTCAAGGCAGGCAATTTGTGGAGGGAAAGAAATATGAAGTGTATGCTTATTGTGAAAGTCTCAAAAAGTGCTTCTTCCTTCGAGTAGCTTTATAAAAAGACTCATTTATCATGGTAAGCAGAACATCAAAGTATATAAGCAATCATTCAAATCCCCTATGCCACAATTCTATCATCCAGCCTGATTTTGGCAGACAGGTAAGCTGCTCAGAACTTGCCTTCTAATGGGTTTTTTTGAGTAATCTGTGTGATTTGTACTTGTCAATCTCTCAAACTAGTTGACAAAATTGCCAACTGGTAACACACACAGAGATTAAAAGTTACTCACATCTCTAAAAGAAAAAAATAAATAACATATGACGAGTGACAGACTTGGGCAAGTTTCAAAAAGGAAAAATAATGAGCTTGGCCTGGGTTGTTCATTCTTGGGCTTCACAAAATCAATCAACATGAACATGTGATATCACTAAGGACAAATGGGGAAGTGAAATCAAAAGTTTTTTCCACTTGGGGTGGTCAGTCAGAAGGCTATGCAAGACTAATTGCTGACAATGTTACAAGTAATTTTCAAATTTTTTTTATTGAAATAAAATATTGCCTTCATTTTTGTTTTACACCTCAAAAATGGCACCAGCCTTAACAATATAATCTAAAGGGGATATGAACAGTAAAATTGTTTAGGCTTTTCAATTCTGGAATCCTGTTTCATTTTCTCCCACCTTTTATACAACACTGCAATCAATCACAGAGTCACTTTCTCCCTCTCTCTCTCTCTCTCTCTCTCTCTCTGGTTCTCTCAATATTTGTTGCCTCAGCTGGTATAAACTGTTTCCCTTTAGAATTTCAGCTTCCCAGTTTTCAGCCTCCTGTCTTCCTTTCTATCAGTCTCTTACCCTGATCATATTATTTTTGATGCGTAGATTGAATGCTTTGAGTTCATGAGCTATCCTCAGTTTTTTGCAGCGGTAATCTGTCTCCTCGCCTCTCAACGCAATTATTCTATTCCTTCACCCAGTATTTCTCTGTTCTACCCAATTTCAAGTGCCTATTTTTTCCTTTGGTTGCTGTAAGTTGTTACTCTCTTTTTCTTAGCATTCTGTTTCAGAAGTTCATACTCGTAGAATCACCCACTGCCATAAAATAGAGAGTCTTCACCAGGCAAACAATTTTCTCAAGTTCGTGGTCATATTTGAATTCATGGGTACTTTAGAGTCAAGCTTGAAAGATCAGTTGACACCAGCAGTTGAGACACAAAGCACAGGAGCGGCGCCAAGCCACTATACGCACAGGTCAATTGAAACATTGGTAGTTGTGCTAGCAGTAATCACTATTATAGGTGTTATTGCAGGGATCATTGCTCGGCTTTGTGGTGGGAGACATTTTGGTGCAAACGGAGAAAATGACATTGAAGGGTGGGTAGAAAGGAAGTGTAGGAGTTGCATTGATGGTGGAGTCCCAGCTGCCACCACACCAGCACCGCCCCCGCCAGAGGAGTCAAAGCCAGCAACAGAACAAACAAAGAAGTGAAAAAGGAGATAGGTATATGAATCAAACTATAGATATGATGTCTTGGAGAGGCAAAGTAGAAAGAAGTAATTTATCAAAGTGCTTCAGCTTAACAGAGGGATAGACAGTCTTTCAGTGCTTCAGTCTATTACATCAGAAAGTTCATTCTTTTTTGAAGTAGGGTATTGTCACTGGTGATACACAGTAGTGGTTTCACTAAAGCTTAACCATATTTGTTCGTTATGACTCATCTTCTTTGCTGTTTCAAATGAACTGGGTTTTCTGTTTATTTCTTCTGTCTAGTTCCTTTTTTTCCTTTTTCTCTTCCACCAAACAGCTAAAATTTTTCACAAGCATAGCATTTTCCAGTATGTATAACTTAAGACATCTCTTTATGGCAGACGCAACCTACATGATCTTCATTACCTCTCTCAATAAACGTTAGTAAAGGTAGTACAACAGCATGATGAAGGAATATGTAATCATCACACAAGAAAAGCAATGTACCAACAGGCGATAGCTTTTGATTTTGCACAACCCAACCATTGCTTTTCCAAAAGCTAATCTTTGTCAAGCAACTCTTTTACTGATTGCTCGTTGAAGGCTTTAATAACTTACCGTTGCCATTCTTTTCCAAAAGGGTAAACGGAAAACTTATATTAGCAATAGTACACCACTCAAAGCATTTCATAAACGTCTTTCTTCTATTCAGCTTGGTTATGATTAATAGACTAAGCAAAGTTGCGTTTTTGACTTTTCAATAATTTAACTCAATACTGATTCAATGTACAGTAATTGCACAATCCAATTTTCTAGTCTTCACAGTAGCTTATTTAATCTTTCTTGTTACTCATGCAACTATGCTATAGCCATTCATCATCAAGGACCACTAAGCATCTAAAAGAAAAGGGTAATTTGTTCACAATAACCTTCATGGAATCTGTTGTGCTATTTCTTACAATAATGTTGGCAACTCCACATATAAATGCTCGTAATCTGCAGTATAAATTTAGTACATGAAGATAACAATCCGACGTATTGCCTTTGAACAATGCTATTTGTCACTTGAGATCAACATCATTTTCCTAATCCAAGCACCACTGGGTTCAATAGAAACTAATTCCTCTATCCACGACGATAAAGTACTAAAGTAGGGGTACAAATTTCCAATTTTCAAATTCAAACTTCCCATTGGATTTCCTATTCCTGTACTCTATTATTGCTATAAGAGTTAGTTTGAATCAAAAGAGCCATAAGTTTATGAGATTTCTCATGCTTAGTTTCTATTGGTATAAATTGTAAACCACGTCCACATCTTTAAGGCACTTTTGACCTAAAAGGCACTTGACAAATATAGAACCCCAAATACTTCCCCCACGAATCAAACAAAAGCCACCACATGTCACATATAATTTGAAAAACTCAGTTACTTGTTTATCATTAGCCATTATTTGCTTGTTTATCATTAGCCATTTCACATTAATTTAATGGAAAACTTCCTCACCTGTTGTGTTGTGTCAATGATCAGCTAAGTTACAAAACTGAATGCCAAGAAGGGGAGAAAAATTGAAATGAATCTCACTGCTTGGTCACAAACGGCTGTTCAAGGAAATTTAATTATCATATCTCATCCCGTACAATCTATTATATGCGGTAAAGCTGAGTGGTATCATCATCAGTTGCCATAACTAACGAGATATTAACTTAAAAAATGCATTAATAAAACAAAATAAATAGCTGAAATTCGAAGAATAATCGAGGTTTCAAGATCAAACCTACACTTCTTTTTCTTCTTTCAATTCCACCACGATAATAAAATAAAGCTAAAAGCCTATACCTTCAAGATCTTGCCAAATGATATTATATGAACTTAATGTTCAGATATTTACTTCTGTGTTTGAACGTTGTTCTTTTTCTGTCTCGAGTTCCTAACAGTAGATTCCACAGAGTTCAACATCAGGGCCAGTCACCCGAGCTGTAAAAGGATCAATACGAACCCAGAGTAAGGAGAAGATAGAAGCTAAGAGAATTGACCACACTACAACAATTGTAGGTGTCCGGTTTTGACGTCCCATGAGACCCTTGAGGAAGGGATTTAGATGAATAATCACCCAGAAAGCGAATAAGAGCTTGCCAAAGAGTGGACCCCATGATTGATATCCACTGTTAATGGCATGGGAGAATCCAGCAACTACTGCAACCAAATTGATTATTATGAGAGTGGTTGGTGGTATGAATAGAGTAGTCCATTTGAACATATAGAGCTCTGCAAAATCTCCATCTTCATCAGATGCTTTGGAAGTGACAGTGAAATTGGCATCAATGCCAGCAAGGACTTTGAGCAGACCTTGAAAAACAGCAAATAGGTGGGCTGACACGCCTCCAATAACCCAGAACTGTTCGTTTCTCCACCATTCATCTATTCCAACACCAATCCATCTCATTTCCAAAATACCAGTGGCAAAGATTGAAATAAAGAGGGATATGAACCAGATACTGGCAATGCTACTGATCTGCAATCATAAGACAACCCACCAAAGAACAGAAATCAGGGATTTCAACCTCAGATGAAAAATTTTCTATAAGAACTAAGGCCATACTTTTCCTGTAATAACATAAAAAAATTGTGTTTTTTCCCTCTATGAAGCATAGCACTCTGGTTGAATTTGGGAGAAATAAATAGTTCTTAAACCTAGAGTTCAATGGCAACAAAAGAATCTCTCAGGATTTTCTTTCGTGAGTTTCACATGATGCTAAATAATTTTTGTGCCTTGAGTTTGAAGTGTTACAGCTGTGTCTTAAGTATCAGCTTCAATAGCTCCCCCGAAGGCAGCCATTAAAACTGTTGTTACCTGTGGAATAATGAACTTTCCAGTGATGAGACATACAGCTGGCAGTGTACAGTAGACAAGAAGAGGAATGGAAGTGATGGGGTAAATGGTGGCATTGACGTAAGCAAATCTCTCAAGCCATTTTAGCCTTCCTCCATAGCCATACCATATGGGACAGTGGCGACTGAAAAGAATCTCAACTGAACCCAGAGCCCAGCGAAGCACTTGATTTAGACGATCAGCAAGGTTAATAGGCGCAGACCCTTTAAAGGCAGGGCGATGTGGCATGCAATAGATTGATCTCCAACCACGGGCATGCATCTTGAATCCGGTAAGGATATCCTCGGTAACAGAACCATAGATCCACCCTATCTGCACAATGAAACATCAATATGTTTATTAGAGTAAATATCGCAACATAACTACACAAATCACTGGTAAATTATTCGCAATTGGGCAAAATTTTGGCCTCAATTATTCAGCTTAAAGATTAAGAAAACTCCTCACTGAACATACAAGGACAGACACTGCTTGCAGAGTTCATTATTTCCAGCATCATGCTAATAGTCAACATTTCCGGTCCATGATTCACAAATGAATGCAGTTCCTAAGATGAAAGAAATAGAAAACTGCAAACCAGTGGCATAAAGGAAAATGAAAACATACTTCACTTCCCCATTCTGACTTGTCCTCGTATCCACAGCTAATGACATGAATAGCCTCCTTAAGGAGAGACTCTGGAGTGACAGACTGTGGAACACCACCATTTTTCATAAGAGTTGAAGCAACAAACACATCTGATTGACCAAAACTTTTCTCCAGGCTCATCTGTGACATAAGCAGAGATTTCTCATCTTCAAGTCCATCACCTATGTACAGAAAAGCAAAAAGTCATCATTATCATACCATACATGGAATTAAAAGCCAAAATAAGATCACTTGCTATTCGTTTGGCGAATTATTTCCAAGTATTGGTGACGGCTTATGTTAGATACTAGCAATATCAATGATTATTTTGTTCAAAATCAATAAAATATTATGTGAACTAATTAAATTATAGAGTATTTTCACAATATAATGCCATGCTGCAACAGCACGCTGTAATTTTATTTTATTTTATTTTTGTTTTTTTCGTATGTGTCAATCGAGGCTAACTTCATGGTGAGCAAAACAGGCAACTATTAATAAAGGTTTGAAAGCGCAAAGACAGAAAAGATTATTAATCCATCAAAAAAATTCGCCTAACAAAAGACAAATTTTAATCACTTCGGACATGTCACAACTTAATAATTTAACAGAATAGAATGACAAAACATGCTGTAGATCCGCTGCCATGATTGATGATGGGAAACAACACAGTACCTTCGATCCCTTCTCTGTCTTCTAGGTTATATATGGGCACGGTGGGGTCAACATGCTTTTCTGGATTTTTCTTATTGGATTTCTTTCTAGTTGATCTAGGATTCTTCTTCCGAGATCCACCAAAGCATGTAGAGAAAAATCCCGGTTTCTTGTTAGGCTTAAGAGGAGGCTCGTAGTCATACAAGGCTGTTCTGTTGAAAACACACCCTGTACCCACGTATACAGGGCCTTGGATTCCATCCAAGCCTCTTAAATTTATCTAGTCCATATAAATTTCAAACAAAATGATCATAAAATGAAGAAGAATGTAAGTTAACAGTGTAACACATGTAATGAACATTTTCGTGTAATATATGCCAGAATCAAAACTGACAAACTACAGGACAACTAAGAAATCACGAAGCTTGGAAGAGGAACTCACATCAAAGAAAACAGTGTTACGATTAGCATATCGATCATTCTTATCTATCCCATCAAACCTCTGCGGAAACTGAACATAACAAACTGATTTACCAAGGTTAGGATCCATTAGAAAACACATAGCTTCTCGCAACGCCTTGCTATTGTTTATGTAATGGTCACAGTCCAGATTTAACAAGAAGGTTCCGTTGGTGAGAACTGCCGATACACGGACCTGTGGGAGGAATGCACGTGCAGAAAAATCACATTCATGACTATGCACAAGTATGTGATAATTTTACTATGAATAACTTTACCAATGCATTCATTGCACCAGCCTTCTTGTGATGCTGAAAACCTGCACGCTTCTCACGAGAGACATAGACTAATCGTGGAAGCTCGTTCCCTTCAACATCAAGTCCTCCACTTCGGCCTAAGAAAACCTGAAAATTGTGAACATCAAAGCGTGAGTCAAAGTAGCGTTAGAGTCAAAAAAGCGAGCAGAAAAATATTATCAAGAAACATTGTATAGGACAATACAGAATCCCGTTGTGTGATTTTACGTATATTTGTTCATCTACAGAACGATATCCTGAAATCATCATTTTTCTTTAAATTCAAAATGAGAATTTTGAAACTCAAAAGCACATCTTAAACACGGAAAGATTTAAATTGAATAATCAGTTAGAAGGTACTTCTTGCTGAGAAGCATACTAAACTAATTAAGAACAGACAAACCTGGATCATTCCTGGACTGATCCGTGTTATTTCCAGGCCAAGGTGTACCATCTTGCATAACCCATCCTTCATCAGGAACCTTCTGTGCCTTCGCCACAAGCCCATTGATACGGACTTTAAACTCTTCATACTCTCTCTGCAATACAGATATTGTTTCAGTGGAAACAGCATATATGTGTCTACTAAATCTAAATCTGGAATATCGAAGAAACTAGAGAATCAAAACTTCTACCTTCATAGCTCTCCGGTCTTGTACAAATAATGGATGAACCTTATGTTTTAAATAGTCGATCTTTTGTGCAAAGTAACATTCCGGAGCTCGAGGTTCAATGCTATACTTCTTACAGAAAGGAACCCATTTCCTTGCAAATTCTGATGTTTCAGACAGAGCTTCAAATGTCAACATAGCAGCACCATCATCTGAGATGTAGCAAGAAACTTTCTCCACTGGGTAGTCAACGGCAAGAATGGATAAAACTGTATTGGCTGTGACAAGTGGGGGTTCCTTTAAAGGGTCAACTGTACTGACAAAAACGTCAACAGCAGCCAACTGAGATGGCTCTCCTTCTCGATCATACCTGTCGTTTATCAAGAATTAAGAGATTGATAATTTAAAGGTGAATATAACAAATTTTAATGAGCTTTAGAAATGATAATTGGATAAAGGAGAAACTACCTCAGGGCTAGCCTGTCAAGATAGGTCTCACGGTTCACAGGGAGCCACTTTGGGAATTGATCCAATATCCATGATATGGCAAACCATATCTCACATATTACAGATGTTAGCCATAAAGCATAGGCATGAGGAACCGGATTTGTCATGCGGTAGTGGAAGAACATGCCGAGAATAATAAGCCGCAGAACAATTACCATCCTGTAAGGATTAATTCTAGAGGAAGGAATGGAAACCTTCCTTGATAGAGGTTGGCGCGCTTCATCATTTCTGCATTGTGGCAATAAGAGAAATTTTAAAATATTCACTCGCTTATCTCCTATAATCTTTTGATAACTAAAAATATAATGAATCCGAACAGTTGTAGAAAATCATCAGAAGGCAGGATTCATGAAAGACGTTTCTTATTTTTTTTAAATTGTTGATTAATTTTTATTTATTAAAAGAATTAAAAATTTAAAAAATAATTAAAATAAAAACTAAATCCTTCATTTTTTTTATACTCTGTCATTAATTTCTTAAAAGTTAAGAATGCACAAGATTAGGAGAGAATCATCCATTCATAAAACCTCACTTGCCATAAGGTCTAAGTCAACTGAGTTGCATGCATTATTTACCGTTGCTTATAGTAAAGATATCAGGTAATGATTCATTCCCAATAGCAACTACACGATCAATTTATGTACACACCTGTAGAGAAGGGAACGGAAAGGTATGGATATATAATAGGAAAAGAAAAAGGAATTGAAAAGGTGAGATCAAGTAAGGCACTTACATCAAAGAATCATCCATTACCACATCAGTACTGGCATCGAAATCAGCACCACCCCTTACTTCAGAAGGCGCATGATTTACACTCATTGAAGCTACATTCTTCTCTGACTTCTTCTTCGAACATTCAATCCTCTCTTTCCAGGCTACATTACCAAACCCTGCAGACCCAGATCCCCGCACTGGATTTACCACCCTGATATTAGCTACAATAAAAAGATTCCTTAGTTGCTGAGGGCAAAATTTTGACCATAATACAGAAATAACAAAATTAACATTTTAAACGGCACCCTTGTTTTTTTGTTTTGTGGGTGGGATTTTTTTTTTTTTCTTTTAATAATTTAGTGACCAGATGTATACCCTTTTCCCTGATACCTCTTTTAGGAGATGCCATAGAGAGATGGTTGACAGATGCAGCTGACAGATCCTCAGAAACCTGAGCGATGAAGAAAAGGGCACAACTTGTTACTTTAACAGCCAAATTCAGCAAGACAAGGAAAGCAATAAAACAAACCAAATTGATCAGTCAACCTACCAAACTTCCAGAGGTGAGCAGAGGAATGTGGTTAAGAGGAACCTCTTTATCATACATCGGTGGAGTAACAGTGGCCTTTCGACCATAGCTAACATCACAACTCAACGAGCGCTCTTTCGCCTTATGCTTTACATCCTTAGCTTCCGACATATAATCTATACTTTCTGCGACATCACTAACATCAGCATTTTCCCTTTCTTCCCCATAAACTGGAGGGCTCCCTATAAGTAAAGAAACACAGCTTATGTCACATCGTATGATATAGCCATTTATGCATGAAAAACTGACATCTAATGAAAATTGCGATCAGCTAACCTTTATGCCCCTTGTACTTGGTCTTGCACTGAGGACAAGACTGGTTGCCGTGTTCCCCTTCGTACTCATAACAGGGTAGACAAACAGGAAATGAACAAACCTGGCAAGCAAAAAAGGGCTCGCCGTTGACAGTGGTGCCAACATTGTCGCTGCAGCTCTCGCACACCTGCTTGTCTTTGTGTTTTATCAACTGAATAACAATCAATCATATATTCAGAATTCACAAGTTAGTTGAAGAAACCGCAAGAAAGTAAAAACAAAGTAAAACAACAATGAAGTCACTTTTGAATCCAATCAAACATGAGCATCAACAAAATAAAATGCCCACCCATACCACCCGCCAAAACAAATGCAGTTAAGTATGAAGCAAATTCTAGAGTTTGAAATGCCTAATTAAAGACACAGTAATAATAAAATATAATGCAACAAACAACTGAAACACATTTCCTGAAATTATTTTACTTTTATAGCAAATAGAAAACAAAAAAGTATAAATGATGGGAAACTAAACTGATTAATCAAAATCATGCACCTAAGTTTGAGATTAAACAAAAATAGCAAATCAACAGAAATCAAATCCGTTGGACCCATTTAGAGATTGTGAAGAGAGAACTCAAAATTCACTACGTATTTCGAACAAAATTTCAGTTTTCACTGTTCCATTATCCGAGAATGTTAGCATATTATAAACATAAAAGGAGCTCGAAGAAGAACAAGCACAATCCTTATTAATTTTTATTACTTAAACATTAACCTAACCAAGAGTTAAAAGAAACATATTAAACATCTTGGGAAAAAGCAAATGTAGAACCAACAACAACAGACGTCATTTGAGTGCACTAACCCCACTATTTCCTTGTAATCTCATTGTCAGAAGATCACGATTTCCAGTCAAACCCACGACTTCAAAACAGCAATAGTAACTCTAAAATTGAGAACGTTGGATATTAAGAAGTAATTAAAAGCTTTCTTTAAATGATAGAAAGACAATACAGAGATATACATAGTGTCATGTCATTACTCTTTTGATCACTTGATTTTCTTTGTAATCAAGAAAGCCAGCAAAAGTGCTAAAAAGAATGTCTGCTTCACAAGTTTAGTTGGTGGCGGTGGAAGAGAAACTTCAAATGTAAGTTTGGTCGGGCGAAATTTATAGGTTCTTTTGTGATTAGATGTCGCCATGTCAGATCAGACCTGCTGCTTATTCTGACGTGCAAAAATCTTGTCGGAAACGTTGAGTACTGGATACTTTTTCTCGACTTTGGCCGTCACCAACATCAAGTCGAATTACTCTTTAAATTACTGGGGGATGATAATCGGTAAATTTCTCTTAAATAAATAATTACCTAAATAGATTAGTAGATGAAGTAAATATTTTTAAAATCAGGGTGTTGACATTGGTTGTATGATGTTTCTAAATTTTTTATTTTTAAATAATATGACATTCATTAAATAAGTGAAATATTTTAATTTTCAAAATTATTTATTACATTATCATACAACTCACATGATAAATATCATGTGATTTGAAATAAAATTTAAGAAAAAAATTTGAAATAAATATCACTACTCTACTTAGAACATCTTTAATTTAACAAATTAACGGTGGTGTGATGATTTTTCGGCATAAATAATGAAAGTGATGGTGGTCGATTAGCAATATTCTACTCTACTCAATCAATTATTATCACTATTTAGAGGATTGGGGGTGGGCTGGTATCTGCATTAAATTTATTATTAATTTGCCATCATTTCAAATAGTTAATTATTAGTTAATCTTAGTTTTTTTTTTTTTTTTCCCTTTTTTTCATTCTCAAAATCATTTTCCTTCGTTTCATCCCCTAAGGTTAAGAGAAGTAGTTGTATTTTTTACCTTTTGAATGCTCATTTCTTTTATTAATTTATTCAATTTATATTTTAAACATGTCAAGAAATTACAAGTGAAAAAATTATTTAAAAAATTTTAAATTATAAATTTGTTATAATATCAATATCAGTTCAATTAACACTCTATTATATATTTAAAATATTATTAAATATTTAAAAAATATTTAAAATAAAAGATTTCAAAAATAAGAATAAATAGATATTTGATCATAATATATTGAATATTAATACAATTAGTGTTTCGTTGTATTAAGTATAATATATTGGATAATACAAGTTATATTTTAATTGTTGTATCTTGTTATCAAAACACTCAAAAGGAACAATATTAAAAATTATTTTTAATTATATTTATTAATTTACTCCAATATTTCAAATATATGAACATATGCCCTACTAATATATCTTTTTAAGCACCCATTCATGCAAAATAAAACTACAAAATCATGCAACATTGATCCATAACATGACTTAGGTGCAAAATGTGAATAGTAAGTTTTAATTTTTGATTTATGTTAAAACTTCAAAATATTTATTAGACATGTTCTCAAATACTAATAATGATTTTTTTTATCTAACAATTTAAACTTCTTAATTAATGAACAATTTAATTAAAAAAAATCTGAATTTTTAACACAAATTGTTATCAAAACAAAACTTCCAGTTAAATAATAATGACCCTTAGGTTAGATCAAGGGTGATATTAAAATTTACTCTTTGAAAATGTATTTACTAAATTTACATTTTTTTTTCTAACAATCCTCATCATGTTATTTCCATTAATATTAAAATTCACTTTTTTGAATGCATTTACTAAATTACCCTTGATGATATAACAATTCCTACAATTTAAAAATTATTATGGAGTTATTTAAATTTAAAAATTATTATGGAGTTATTTAAACTTACAAATTCTAATTTAAAGCAACAAAAGGTACTAACATTGAAAATTAAAAAAAAAAAACCATTAATATATAAACATAGTAACAATTTTGATAATTTTTCTAAAATAATAAAAAAATTATTTATTAATTTAATATATTATTTTTCAAACCAATTTAAAAAAATTATAGAAAACATTGATTTTCTGAAAGAGTTTTTTTACATCAATTTTTTTGCCCGTTTACTGTAATTTGTTATTGTTTTGAATTTTGGGGCACAAATAACCATATAAAGATATTATAGTTTATGCAGTATAATTAGCCCCAAAAAAAAAAAATAATAACCAAAGACACATTGACAAAGTGTGTTAACTTAGTAGTTCACTGCTGACCTCTAAGGCTTGGTTCACTGAATTTACAATTTTTATCAAAATTAAAATATAAAAATAAAAGTAATATTAATTAAATCAGACAAGACATTACATATGCTCTCATTATTATATTTATGTCATATTATTATTATATTCGTAAATAAAAAAATAAAATAATATTATATTAATATTAACAAAAATAATGTAAAAATAAATAAATATTCTCAAAAAATTAAGAGGATCTTGAAACATTAAACGGAAAATCAAGGAGTATCTATTGGGAATATTTCCATTGGAACCTGTGGTGTTATTACTTCAGTGGAGCTTGCAAAGTCAATAATTTTCTTGCATGAATAATCACTCTGCATTCCTCACACTCCACTCATTCGAAGGACCTTTAAAATTAATGACCAGCTAATTTATATATATATATATATATATATGCTATACATTTGCAAATTAATTAGATCTTTAAACTATTATTGAAGATAATAAACAGAAAGAAGTTGTTGTTGTTGGTATATACCTCAAAAAATAATAAGTATTAAAAATAACAAAAAAATAAATAGTATAATATGAGATTGCAGGATAATTATTTTTTTGTTTAAAAAAATTATGAATTGGATTAAAAAGATTATAATTTAATTTGAGAGAAAAATTAGAGATGGAATCCTTTTATATAGTTAAAAAAAATTAAAAGTTAAAAAGATTATAATATAATTTGAAAGTTAACAGAGAATGAGTTTATAATTTTAGTGGGTGTACTTAATAGAAATTTATATTTTAAATTATAGTAAATGGGTGCACAAGTAATATTATGGTCACACTTTCACTTTAATTTTCCTTAATCAATAGATAGTGTTGGATATTTTATGTATTTTAAAAAATAACTAACTATTATATATATTAATAATATAATTCATAGTCAAAAAATGTGATCTAATTGATATTTATTTATTATAACTTATATCATTATGTATTTATTAGTTATAAATATTTATTTAACAAAAATAATTAGAATAATTTATTATAGATATAAAATCCTATAGTGGTTTTTTTTTTTTTTATTTCAAATTTATGTATTGTGGATCGGCCATTATTTGTGTAAAATGGTAGTAGAATAAATTGACCCCCTAAGTGAAACTTGATTTCTATGTGACTTGTTGCTGTTGATTGTTGGTTTCTACCATTGCTGCCGTTGTCAGCAGACATTTGGGCTACTGCTAGCTTCTGTTGCTGTTGCAGACACACAATATAATATTGATAGAATCCATGTATATATTTTTCATCTTATTCAATCATTTGTTTCAGTTTATAATATACTAGTGTATGCATCAATTAATGAATAAATACAGTTATTGTGCATGAGAACAATTATAATACATCACGACAACAACAAATGTACAGAAGAACCACGAATCCTACAAATTTCTTAATTCATTGTAATCGTAATGCATGAAGATGTATTCTGAATTGATTGATGATGACGCAATATTTGTGTCGTGCATAATTGAGAGGGCAGGGCCTTCTTTAATGGTATGCATAGCATTATTTTTGTTTCAAAAAGATTCATTTCTTCTAGTATAGTAGTGTGTTTATATAAAATTTGAGATACAAACTTTTGTAGTACTATAAATGTCACAGGACACCCATATTATTATATTCTCGTTAGTTTTCATTTATTTTGCATTTTTATTTAATCAATAATATCATAAAATGTTAATTTATATGCAATAGTTTCTACAGAATTTATATAAATAATAAATTTTATCATTTCAACCTTTTAAAATAAGTTTGATTTTACTTGATCCTTTCATTTTGGCCTACTTCAAATCAAAATTCTAACTCCACCCTAAATTCCTTGATCATTTAAGCTTCTTCTACTAACATTTTCAAGATCAATAGTTTGTAGACACATTTTTCTACAAAATTGTACTCGTTAATTATTAAAAATATTTTTGATATATTACCAATTTTTATCTTCCTATGAGAGACTTCATATATAATATGCTTGTCTTCGCATGCAATTTCTCCTAGCTGAAGCAAACGAAAGGATAGAAAGATCATGGAGGAAGATAATGCGAATGACGAGAATCATGAGGCACTTGAGTTCGTTTCCACCAGGGTATAGGTTTTGTCCTAGTGATAAAAAGCTGATAACTCGTTACTTGGTATTTAATGATCATGTTTGAACTAAACCCTTGTTAATTAGTTGCTACATGCGCGTTTTGGTGGCTTTGCTCAAGGGTTTAGAGCGTTTAAACCCAACATTTTTACGAAAGAAAAAGAACATGGAAATAACAAAAAAAGACTACCATTGTTTGTGTGTGTCCGTTTCTGTTATGTATAAAGAAATATTTTGCCAAGTTCTTTGGTTAATTTGCCATGCCAATTATTTAAGAATTCTTCAATCTTAAATGCAAGAATGAAAAGAAAGATTTTGACATCTTGAAAATTGTAATTTTTAACAAATAGCAGAATTTATAGAATTAATGTAATTTTCTTGTTCCCTATTTGAATAGCTATGTACGATAAATTATGATTTGAAGATGTTTGATATGAAAGAAAAACAGAGAGAAAAACGAAGGAAAAGTTGATGTGAGAAGCTTTTGAATTCTTTGTTATTTTTTCAATAATTACAATTGAAATAACTATTTACTATTTATACTCATCATTAAGATAAAATTAACTACCTAATTAGAATGGAATATCTTTAACAACTCCCTAAATTTCCAAAAACACACTAACTAATGTATTAAACATCCAACTTGCTTAGCATAATCAGTACAACATTGCAAATAGTTAACTAAGCCTCTCTACATCAACTTAAGCCTTTGAACACTGTGCAGGACACAAACTCTAAGTTACACATTTAGCTGTTGAACTGCACACAGAAGACTCCAGACCCCTTGACCTTTGAGTAGCAGTAATATCAGCTGGAACTGCTAAACTTTGAACAGCATTGTCAGCAATATTTGATGCAGTTGATACAGTATCCTTGACATCCTCCCTCAAGATGAATGGTCTATGAAGAACATTTAGCTTGGAACAAAAATAAATGAATTGAGGAAGAGACAGTGATTTTATGAGAACGTCAACTACCTGCTCTGAACTAGGAACATGTCTAACTTCCAAAAATTTTTCAAGAACTCTATTTCGGACAAAATGAACATCAAATTCAATATGCTTAGTCATAAAGTGAAAATTTGAATTTTGAGCAAGTGATACAACCCCTAAATTGTCACACCACAAAATAGAAAATATAGCTAGAAAAAGATGGATTTCCTGCAGTAAATAATACATCCATGTGAGCTTAGCTAAAACTACAACCATAGCCATATACTCGAATTCTATGCTTGATTTAGCAACAGCATGTTGCTTTTTTGAAGACCAAGAAACTAAGTTACTTTCAGGGAATACACAATAGCACCAATTGATTTCCAATTTTCTAAATCACACCCTTAGTCAACATATGAGAAAGTTATTAATTCATCGCTACCTATCTTGTAAAATTGGAAACCATACTCAAAAGTACCTTGTAGATATCGAAGCAATCTTTTACATGCTATTCAGTGGTTTTGAGTTGGATAAGAATGAAATTGACTTAAATAATTAACAACATAAGAGATATCTGATCTAGTAATTGTCAAATATTGCAGACTACCAATCATACTTTGATATAGTGAAGGATTTCCAAATTTTACACTAGAAGATTTTGTGAGTTTTTGACTAGATAGCATTAGAGCTATACAACATTTACAATCCTGTATATTAGCCTTTGTCAGCAGATTAAGAACATACTTGGTTGGAGAAAGATATAGTCCATCCTTACTCTACAACACTTCGATACCAAGGAAATAGTTGAAGCTTCCTAAGTCTTTCAAGGCAAAAGTTGAATTTAGTCTATGAACAAAGCTTTCAATATGAGTAACACATGAACCTGTCACTAAGATGTCATCAACATATACTAACACCAATAAAATATCAGTATTAATACGCTAAAAGAATAAAAATGTATCAGTTTTAGAATTTTGAAAACCCTACTGAAGAAGAAAGTTTTTTAGCTTATCATACCAAACTCTTAGAGCTTGCTTAAGATCATCTAATGTCTTGGTGAATCTACAAACATGATTTGGATGAGTAGAGCTGACAAATCCTTCATGTTGCTACAGAAACACTACTTCAGATAAATTTTCATTAAGAAATGTATTGTTGATATTAATTTGATGAATTGACTAACCTCTCACAATAGTAATACTAAGGATAATTCTTACTGTAGAAGCCTTTATTACGGAGCTGAATATGTCTGAAAAATCTATACCTAGTGTTTGGTGAAAATCTTTTACAACCAATCTTGCCTTATACTTGAAAATTGATCCATCAGTATCATATTTAGCTCTAAAAATCCACTTACAGCCTACAATCTTCTTATCTGATGTAGCAAAAACTAAAGTTCAAGTTTTATTTTGTTGAAGAGCTCAAAATTTTTCTTCTATGGCTTTTATCCATTGAGAACTTATAAGGGTTTCCTTAACAATTGTTGAAGTAATTATTTCACATTGAACATGAAAGGTCTTTGGCTTAAAAATACCACATTTAACTCTCGTGAGCATAGAATGAATATTTTGAAGTATTCTTAATCTTTGCATAGAAGACAAACTAGTTTTTGGTTGAATTTTTGATACAGATAAACCATTCTTTGAAGATAAAGGAACATAAAAGGAGTAAGACACCTGAGAATTGAATGGTGAAGTTGCAGAGTTTGGCAATGAGATGCTAATAGTTTCACTAGCAGCTGGATAATAAGTGACCAATGGAATGGAGTTTGGTGGTGAAGAAAAGAATTGTGACATTGAAGAAGAGTTTGAAGAATTATTGACAGATTTAGAAAAAGAAAATGTTGATTCATCAAACCTCGCATGTCAGCAACATACACTTTATCATACGGCAGATGGTAACATTTATATCTCTTGTGTAATGGATTATAACTAATAAAAATATATTGTGCTGATCTAAAATCCATTTTATGCCTATTGTAGCTTCAAAGAAAGAGAAAACAACAATAACCAAACACCTTAAGAAAAGAATAATCTGGTAAGACCTTAAAAAGGAGTTCATATGAAAACTTTAACTTCAAAGGTTCACAAGACTCTATTTATTAAGAATACTGTAACATGAAAAGTATCCCACCAAAATCTAAAAGATAAATTTAGTTATGAAAGAAATGTCAATCCCAACTTCACAATGTGAATGTGCTTCCTCTCAACAACACAATTTTGATGATGAGTATAAGGACATGAATATTGAAAAAAAAATCTTATTTTGCTTAAAAAATTGAGCAAAAGTAGTAAACTCACCCCCTTCATCTGATTGTAGACATTTAACAACACTAAAAAATTATTTCTTCACCTGCAACTTATAATATTTGAACACCTCCAGTACTTTAGATTTTAATTTTAAAGGAAATATCCAAGTGTATCTAGTGAAATTGTTAACAAAACTAATATAAAACTTTAAACCATTTCTTAAAATCGTAGAAGAAGGTCCCTACAAGTCAACATGTATCAATTATAAAAGAGCCGAAGTTTTGACAATTGATAAAGGAAAGTATTGCCTATGACTTTTGCCACATTGACATGCATCATAGAAAGGAACTTACTAAATTTTATTAGCATAGGACGATTTACATTTTTATAAAATAGTTTTTAAAGTTTTGATATAAGGATATCCTAACCTTCGATGAAAAACTGCCAAAGTATTATGAACAGAACTTGTATAACATTCAGAATGTGCTTTCTTACATATTTTACTACATACTTGTTTATCAAAGTCTTGACTCTTTATTGAAGTCAGACCTATAAGAAAGACTTGACATATGAGATAGAAATATTGAAATCATAGACTGAGAAATAACATATTTGTAACTTGAACTGAATAAACTTGAAGTTTTGAAAGAAAGCTGCAATTTATATGGGCCCTTCATAGGCACACTCTTCAGTAGCAGCACTCTCTTCTCCTTGTCCTTCACAAAATAATATTGATAAAAAAATTTCATTATTAATTTATTATCTAAAATCAATCTTGAAACACTTATCAAGTTCTTTATAATTCTTGGTACACAAAGTATATCTTTAAGAAGAATTTTATGATTTTGAAATGAACTTGATGTTGACTCAATAATCAAAATCATTAATTCTATATGAGAGATTTTCAATCCCTTACCATTATTGATGACTAGCTTTTCATTACCTTAAAAATTCTCATGAATAGTCATGTTTTGAACATCATTCATAAGATGATGAGTGCTGCCACTATTAATATACCATCCTTTATCAGCTCCTCCTTCTGTATTGGAAAGATAAGCAGCCATTTGATCTTGATTAACTTATGAATTTTGATAAATTTGTTGAAAATGTTGCTAGCAATAATTGCTCTGTGGTGGTGCAGGGATATATTCTTTATTGAACTTGTGAAAACATGCAGCAACTGTATGGTTAATTTTCAAGCAAATCTGATATATAGGTTTATTGTTACCTTTACCTCCATTATAACCTCTTCCACTTTGATAAGTTTTTCCACTCTGAGGCCCTCTGAAGCCGCCACTTGCTCTTCCTTGCGTTGCATAATTTTGGCCTTGAAAGTTTTATTGTTTCTGAACTCCATAACTAACACCATCTTAATTCCCACTTTTCTTTGAATATGGCTTTGCTTGTGTATAATTTGCCTGCATTTCACTTATCAAGGTTGCATTATGTTGTTCAAGTCTACTTTCATAAGTAAGCAGCATAGAATACACTTCATGTATACTAATATTCTCTTTTCTAGTCACATGAATAGCTATTGAATTGTATTCTAATCCCAAAACTCCTAGCACGTACAAGATAAAATCATCATCAAAAATTGGTATACTTACAATAGTTAAATTATCAACAAGATTTTTCATTTTCAGAAAATACTTTGTAATCGACATTTATTCCTTCTTGATTATCTACAATTGAAGTCTTAATTGTAAAGTCTTTGCCTTTGACTGAGTACCAAATTGTTTCTCTAGTGCATTCCAAACTTCGTATGACGATTTACAACCAGTCACTAAACCAAGAATTGATTCATTCATTAATGAAAGAAGTTGATCACGTCTTCACTACATCACATATTCTTGATTCTTTATCATCTGATCATAGCCTTCTCCTAGTATAAATATCTCTGGAGCTAATCATTTATCATTGATGAAATCTTCCAAGCCATTTCCTTTTATCGATGAAAAAATTTGCAATTTTCAAATTAGATAATTCAATCTATCAAGTTTAATCGGTGCAACAAACGAGAAAGATGTGTTTACTGAAATATTTGAGTAAGTCAAGTTTGAATTTGCTATTGTTGCTTTGAATGGCTCTGATACTAAATCAAGATTTGAAGTTGTTTGATATAAAACTAACTAATCAAGATTGAAATATCTCTAATAACTTCTTAAATTTTCAGAAACACACTAACTAACTTGCTAAATACCTAGCTAGCTTAGCACAGTTAATACAACTCTGTAGTTAACTAACTAAGTCTCTTTACATCAACTTTATTAGTTTAAGCCTTTGAACACTGAGTAGGATGCAAACTCTGAGTTACACATTCAGCTGCTGAACTGCTCACAAAAGACACCAACCCCTTGACCTTTGAGTAACAATAATATTAGCTAGAATTGTTAAACTTTGAACAGTATTGTCAGTAACATTCGATGCAATTGATACAGTATCCTGAACACGACGAAGAAGTGGATAGAATAATGTACTTCTTCACGCCAAGAGATCGAAAGTATTAACACGGAAATCGGCCGAGACGATCAATAGGAAGGCTACGGGAGTTGATACTGTGATTGGAAGAAAGAAAAATTCAATTGGGTTTAGGAAGGCACTCATCTATTATCTAGGAAAACACAAAGATCGCACAAAAACTAGTTGAATTATGCATGAATATCGACTAAACCAAAAGACCCCGCAAAGGGATGCCCCTGATGAGACTGCTTTACAAGAAGTTGCTACCGCTTTTCGTGATATGAAGGTGCATACATACTAATCACTTTGGTTATAATTTGATAACTGAGAAATTCACAGAATTCTAGAGTAATATCATTATGTACTTGTGTGTGTGCTGTGCAATTGGATGATTGGGTGCTATGGAAGTTCTATATGAATAGAAATCCAGATAAAAAAAAAAATCAAACAGCAACGAAAATTGATTGTCTGACAATTCATCAGTACCTCAACCTCAATTCACTGTGCCTAATAACAATGGTTCTGCCAGCTCTGCGGCCTCTGGTGCCCGGAGATGTTGCTTGTTTTTCTACACATTCATTAATGCTTCAATGTCAATTCAATTTAATGCGCCTAATAACATCGGTTATATCAGCCCTCCGACTCCGATGCCAGATTCTGTTGGTTGTTCTACCAGTTCATCAGTGCCTAAACATCAACTCTGTGGCTATTAACATCTATTTTCTCAGGTCTGTGCCTCCGACACTTGCTAGTAGTTCTATTAGTTCCTCAACATTAATTCATTGCACCTAATAACATTAGTTCTACCAGCTCTGTGCCTCCGATGCCTGCAGACGTTGTTGGTTTTTCTACTTACTTGACGGTGCCTCAACGCCAATTATTCAATGAGCCTAATCACATTGGTTATATACCAACCCTGCGCCTCCTATGCCTACAAATGTTGATTTTTCTACTTATACGCCAATGCCTCAATGCGCCTAATCACATTGGCTCTACCACCTCTGCGCCTCCCATGCAAACAACTGATTAGGAGATCCTTCTCCTCCTTTGATGATATTATGGGTCCTAATAACAACGGTTATCTTCATTTTTATTTTTTTTTCAATTGAAACAATAAAAGATATTATGAATTTTTCATTACTCTGAATTATAAAAATATATTTAAGATTGAGCTTGATAATTTGATATTTATATTTATATTTTATATTTTAATATTTAATATGCTTAAAAAAAAACTCTATAGTAGAACAATTTTAATAGAATTATTCAATAAAATAGTGTCACATATAATTATCTTCACATATTTTAAATTTATTTACTTTGAAATAATTAATTACAATAACGCGCACTTATCATAAAGACTAATATTATCTCCTTCGAAAATGAAGAAATTAAACGTGGCGTAGCTGTACGCGATGGTGCTCTCTAAGCCTTTTTCAAGCCCTTTCTGGATTGACCCAACCCACACAAAGAAAACATGAATGGGCCTGACTAACCATCGTCCACCGCTTGGCCTGGTTACTTTCGAAAAGAAGAAAAACAACCCTTGGTCTCGAGTACGTAAATAAAGGAAAAGATGGAGGTATAGGGAAGGAGGGAGGAGGGGACACTTGATGGCAGGAACAGGGGAGACAATACAAGATTACAATGATAATGATGACGATACAACTTACATGATAGACAGGAAAAGAGGAAACCCGACTAAGCCTAACTTCAATTGGAACTGTACATTTACAATTGATTCCTGATGTGCTGAAAAAGAAGCACATATATATATATATATATATATATATATAATTCAATTAGGCATGCACTTGGGAATTGTGGCTTATAATATATTGGTGAATATATATATCCATTACAGTACGTAGTTAAGAAACAGGCACATCACACGAAAGAGAAACATCGATTAATTATGTAAAATATAGGTTACAGGTATTTAAGATAATATGAAAATTTGAAATCAAATCTCATTCATATTAAAATTAAAAAAGAAAATTACTTAATTGTACAACATCAGTATTGATGCATTAATCGTAAAAAGCAACGGACGAAAACCACATATCTGGTTATTAATTATTCTTCTGTAACATTTGCAGCAACTTGAAGCCCAACAACATGAGGTGCAAACTAAGAAAAAGATTCTACATATAATTTTATTTTTGGTTTAATAAATATACGTACAATATATATCATAACAATTATCAAGGACAGCGTGGGGAAACAACTCCAGTTTGAACTAAATTATCGACGTTGTTGCATATTGCTTTTGCTGCTTCGTCTTTTGCTTCTCTTCTCAGATTTACATTTTGCAACACAATTCCTTCACATGGATAGCTCTTGCTGCAATCAAATTTCACTGCCACATCCGAAGCACTTGTTCCTTTTATGTTTTTGTACACAACATTTTTCACTTGAACTGCCGAGCTCTGCAGCATAAATTAATTCAATATCAAGCAGATATGTAAAATAATTAATTCCACACATCGGCAGAATAATTGACAAGAGTTGTTAGTAATTACCTGTTCTTTGCATGGTTTATCTTGGTCACAATATTTTTGGTCAATTATTATGGGATTGGTAACGTTAAACATGTCGACGTTTTGAAATTTGATGTTGCTTGCATATCCTGATCCTCCCTGCATGCGTATAATTTGTTATATAATATATGTCAAGACAGATAGAGATAGACATGAACGATTAATATTGATTACTTATGCGATTTATTTGTGTTAATTGTTACCTGCCATGTCTTGATCCTAACCCCATTTGTTGTTCCAGAAAGCTTAGCTCCATTCACTGTTACTCCTGAAACGTAAGATTTTGATTTTCCTCCTCCTAGGCTTCCAATACTGAGCTCACCAAAACAAACAATTAAGGTATAGAAATATTAGTACATTTACAGGATTACATGTAAATTTTAATATACGTTTAAATTGAGCAAAGCGAGTAAGAGTACGGTTTTAAGACCTGATTCCATGGCCTGGTCCGCAAGTTATGTCTTCAACTTGTACATATTGTGAACCACTTGCAATTGAAATACAATCATCACCTTCAACCGCATAAATACATAGAGCATTAGATGAATTGATAATTTGTTGATCATATGCAAATCCTATTTGTAGACGTTGTTTCATAGTTTATGAATTGAATTTGCTAAGAATATATACACACTCACACACACCTGTTCCAATGTTAGAGCTTGTAATTTGTATGTTCTGGGTATCTGTGACATGAATTCCATCAGTATTGGGACTGTCTTTTGGTGAAGTTACAGTGAGATTAGAAGCAAAGACCTTATTGCATTTTTGAAAAGAAACATGCATTTGCTGAGCATCTTGAATATTCAGATTGTTCACAACCAAATTCTTGCTTTCATAGAACGTCAAGGCCTGCCAAGAAATTTCAAATCATACATGCAATTTAATTTCCAGAAAATAAATAAAATAAATATGCATAACTTCATCCCAAAAAAGAAAATTCCCATGATTAATCTAAGTTGCCAAACATGCACTAGTACTAGTCAATATTTTACGTCTTTCGTTGTTAGTGATGTCAATTCAAATGCAGTTTTTGAAAGTAAGAGAAAAGGAACCAAACATTGGCAAAAAGAAAATATCTGATTAATAATATAATTAACGAAAGAAAAAAAAATCATACAATTAATGATAACCTTCCTTGACAATGTTTTCTCCTGTCAATATTTCTGACAACTTGGCGACCAATTTGAAATACATATGTTTTGTCTATTTTTTCAGACAATAAAATGAAAAAGATAAAACTAGGGCTTTTCTGGTAAGTTCATGTTGCATAGACATACCGTTGGCGCATCCTTGCATGGCTGCCAATGAACAAAACAGAAGGAATTAATTAAAACTAAGTCCTTAATTAGAGTAAATAAAAATTCATCAAAACGGTGAGATCTTAAAATTTGAGTTGCTAATTACTAATGGCTTACGAGAGATTTCTTGGTTTTGCATGAAGTTTGCCACCATATCTTCCCATTGCCATTGATTGTTCCTCCACCTTCAACTAATAAATTCTCAACATTGTCGAAGATAATCCAGTGCCTTCCATCTTTTTGATAGTCTGATTGATCATCAGATGCCTCTAATGTTCCATAAATCTGAAATTTTAATCCAAAACAGCAATGAATATTCATTTCTTTTTTCTCGATTGTCTCGACTTTCTTCTGAAACTCCAAATTTATTCTCACCTGAACTGTAAGAGTAACTTTGCAAGGACCTGAGAATCTCACTGGCTTAAGGCGGTATGTCTTGTGTTCGGGCACCACAATTACAGCTCCTGTATTTGAACAAGATTCTTTCCAAGCATCCATAAATGCCTGGAAAATCCCATAGTTCAACGCAAAATATCGCTTAAAAATACATGTAAAACATATAACCAAGTTTTCAAATGGATAATAAGAAGGCTAAACAAGAATTTGTTAATTATTTCCCATGAAAAAACAAATAAACCACGATCACACATACATAAAATAACATCTACATGTTTAAAAATGTTTATTTTTTCGTATACCTCAGTGTCATCAGTTCCATCGCCTTTAGCTCCGAAATCGTCAACACTAGCAGTGTTAGCTGTCTTTGAAGAAATACCAACATTTTTCAAGCTTAAGATTCGAGTTCTTAAGTTGATCATGTCCCTGAACTTGCCATCTTCAATGTTGTTCAAGTAAGATTGAGAATCATATGAACTATAGCCATATGCTTCATCGAGGTAATAATTATAAGGTGAATCATTAATATTGGGCAGACAAAAGTAACGTGAGATCAAAGAAATCATAAGGATGAACAAAAATTGGATGATATGTTTTTCTAGAGCCATTTTTATTTTTCTTTTTGGCAACAGAGAGAAAAGGATAATTGGACAGGTGTGGAAGAATATTGCCGCTATTTGTAGCTGAACTTAACTAAGCATTTAGAAGATATGACTTGAACACAATGTAATGATGAACTTGGATATTTATAAAGGCTGCAAGGCTTGTAAAATTAGAAAAGAGAGAAAGATAATTGTCAATTTAATTCCTGTACACGATTCCTGAAGTATGGCTTCAGATACGAGAGATTTAGACGAAAGGATTTCTTGAGCAGTCTCTTGACTTTTGCTTGCTCCATACAAGATTGTCTATCGACCTCTCTATCTGTGTGTATATATCTATATATATCTATATAAACATAACGATGCCTTTAAAAAATTTATGTACATACGGACTAATTGGTGTCCAAAATTTTATTTAAAATTTAAAATTAATTATACATTATATATTTATTCGATTTAATATTAAATTAATTATATTTTATAAATTTATCTAAAATTTCAAGATTTAAGGTGATCCTCTTATATGACAAATATATTTTTTTTGAATAAATTAGTAAAATGATAGAAGATGGCAGAAACCAACTTCTTGTTGGTATGCTAAATGGGCAAGCAAAGGCACATGATTACAACGGAGGTTTTCCAACTTGTATCTGATTTGTCTATATATTTGTTCTTTGTCCTGTTCTAGCCTAGAGGTATGACCTTCTCTAACATGAGGCAGGTGCATGCATGAATAATTATTGTTCCAGCAACTTTTCCAGCACCTGAAAACTTGGGTAAGTTTCCATTTTTCTACTATTCTTGTGTGATTGGACAATTTTAGTAAGCCCAACAATTTAAAAACACCGTTGAATTTAATTTTCTAGTTAAATAGATTTAATTTAATGTTTCGTGTTCAAATCATGCGACACATTAAGGGCATGTATATGCGTCTAAAGCATGTATCAATTTTGCATTGCATGTAACTGCTGGCTTCTTTCTTTGCATGGCAATATGCATGTATGCATGCATTATGCATAGTATACTATATACATAAATTCTTTGCCTACTTCATTTTTTTCATGACATTTAATCGGTAAAATATATTAAAAAAATTTTTCCAATTGGAGAATTCTAGATGTTGAATGGCCAATACCTAATAGATCACGTAAGATTATTGGTACTTATCCATTACTTGTTACAGACAAAACAACACACATGAAACTATTATTTGTACATTCATGGCATCACCCAAAAGAATGGTTGCAGTTCACTGTAAATATATTTAGGCACCCATGTCCTAATACTCAGAGTTAGCAATTTATGACACAATTCCTTTAATTAATATGAACTTAAGATAAATTTATAAATTTAAATTAATAATTGTATTAATTTTGATATAAAATTTTTGATACGTAAATTCATTTATAACGCTATTGATTATTTGAATAATTATAATGTACTAATTTATTTATAATTTAATAAATTTATTTTATATTTTTTTAAATAATAATTATCTTTATTATGTTTAAAAAGATATTTATATTTAAAATAAAATGAATTAGTATTTAAGTATATAATGCTATAAGTATTAGAAAATATATTACAATATATAAAAAATATATTAAATGAATAATACAATTACAATTCATTTAACCATTTAATAATCTAATCTGTCGTATTAAAATTTTTTCATAATTATTAATTGAATTGAGTTTGGATTGATCTTTATTTAATATGACATGAATACAACACAATAAAAATATGATATGATATGATAACTTGAATTACTATCTATAATATTCACGATCATAATTTATTATATCAAATCCAAATCTCCTAGTAACATCTACAGATTGAGTATAAGGTACATATTTAAGGCTTTGTTTAAGATTGTGTTATTTCTATC
>CP135558.1:8898832-9026140 GCA_032402905.1 Khaya senegalensis | reverse complement strand
CTGCCATGCATAAGTTAATTATGACTAAGCGTATTAAGCTACATGCTTATAAACTAAGAATTGATCATACAAAAAACAAAAGTGCAAAAGCTAGAATTATTACCTCTACAAATAGCCCCACAAATCCTCACTCTTGCTAGCATATAGAGACAAGTCGTCCAGCCGAATAGCTTTAAACGGTGTGCTATGGTCATGCATATATATATATATATATATATATCCTATTGTCATAAAATTTATATTGACGTAACAAAGTTGGGATCAGCATGCACATGGAAGCACGCATAACTTGATCTCTTAACATCTCCATCTGTTGCGACTTTCATATGAGAAGGGTAAATCGCTCTGCAAAATGCACTCAAACAACTTGATTGTTGGAACATCTTCCTCTGATTCTCCTTCAATTTGTAGGCACTACACGTAAATGAAAAGAATCTTCTTCTCTGGTTTTATATTGTCTACTAATCTTTCTTGTTTCATCAGTATCTTTGATCATCTGCACGCACCTTCATGTGGGAAAAAAAAAAAAAAAAAAGGCAAGTTTATTGTTAACTAAAGAGTAAACAATTAAATATGGTTAGTTTAAAAATTTTAAAAAAAGAAATCATTTATGAAAGAGTTTAAATTATAACCATTAAAATTTGTTTAAACATCCAAACATAAGTGAATTATAATAACTAAAAAGTTAGAAAATATATATATATAGTTAACAAACAAATGCATAGTATGATTCATACTCTTGAACACTTATTTATTTGCAAGTTTAGTGATTATATGCAAATACATAATGAATAAGTAAATAAATATTTTTTTATTTATAAAATAAAAAAAGTGAAAATAAATTTTTTTATGCACACATTTTATTTATTATAAATTATAAACATAGTTTATAATTATAATACACACACACACGGGCTTAAACAGAAATTAATATAATTGCTACAGTATAAAGATGATACGATAAATTCTGTTGACAACCGCACAGAGTGCCGCTTTACGAGGAGAAACAAAAGTAGGGAACTCCTGGTTTCGAGTCCACAATGTTAATAAGGGAGTCAATTTGACCGTGCAGATGAGGAAGAAGAATTATTGACAGAAGACAACAAGCACTTCTATTACGGAGGTACAAACAACAACATGATACAAGCAGTTCTCCAGTTATTCTTCTTAGACCCAATACCATGGGCTCTCTCTCTCTCAAGTACACATAAGCATTCATCACCGAATGCTAGTCATATATCACCATCGTTTCCCACTTGGATGGAGACTCCTTAAACATGGTGACATTCTAACAATCTCATATTATTATTTGTTCTTTGATATCATAATCATAAAACTAATCAAACTTGCATCTCTACTGGCCATCTATACATCTCTTCTGCCGCTGCTGGCAGATTCATTGTCACTAACCCAGTTGCAGAGTTGTAGGCGAAGTCAGTCTCGGCGTTGCCCACACTGCATTTCAGTGGACGTTGGGAAGCGTAAACGCCGAACCTTCCACATCCTCGAACCTTGAGAGAGATGGTTGCAGTTGGAGAACGATTGTGAGTGAGTGAAATCGTCAGTTCGGAAGAAACTTCACCATCAAAGAGCCCCGGGTTCTTGTCAGCCACTCGGATTTCCAACTCCTCCACAGCACCTCCACTGTTGAACATGTCGAGCAAGCCTATTGCTGCAAATGAAATGTTTGAAGTGATCTCCTGCATAACGGAAATGATCCTTCAGTAAGCCACTGTTGTTGAATCTTCTGACCAACTTGAAAAGCTCTTAGAACTTGAAAAACACTCCGTACTCACCTTGAGCGGGCAGAAATGGAATAGCTCGTACTCAAGAACGCTAAGTGTTACTGGCAGTGAAGCACCTTTAGGCAACCGCGTGACCTCACCTAATATACAAAAGAAATTTCTTTCAGCACGTTCCCAATACCAGTGTGTTGTAAACTTAAAACATGACGAGTATTAATTTGAGATCGCATGTGAGCCTTGATCTAAGGACAGGTTGAATTAGTATTTTACTCTCCTATACAGTCTTTATTCACTCTCCCACAGTTTCATTATGAAACAAATTGACACAGGTTTCAAAAATGAGAAAACTGCTTCGTTGGCATCACTAAGTAAATCTTGTCTCGTGGTCACTACTGTCAGAAAGAAGTGAGAATCAGAAAGCCAAAATTACCTGATCTGTAGGCATAAACTACTGCCTCTCCATTCCAATCTGCACCAGCAACCTGAGCTATGTTTTCAATATCGGTTGCACAAACTGATGCAGTGAGGGTACCAGGAGATGCATCATGAATGCGGGTTTTCTTCGCAATCTTGCACCAGCCAGCGCCTTGGCAGTTGAACACCCCGACAACACCAGAGCATTTGTTCATATTCCATACCTTGAGCAAGCTGCAACATACAATCTTTAGATGAGCACTGCTCAAAGATGCACGTCTAAATAGGACAAATGAAAAACAAAGAATTGACTGTAATCAAGAAGGAAGGTAGTTGCAAACCTAGTCCCATCTCGGGCTGGATCAGCAAAGAGACAGTCACGTGTAGGCCTGCCAGGCAACTGAGCACGGAGAACTGATCCATCGGGAAGGACCAGCTTCTTTAACAGGTCAAAGTTGTGATTGCCTGGCTTGTCACTGCATAAAGAACAGGTAAACAGAGTTCTCATCAGAAGATTGTTACTTCCATCGCTTATACCAACCATGATGGAATAAGCAATTCAAGCTTGACTATACCTAACATAGATTGCACATCCACCAATTGCACGAGCTGCACCATGATACTCTGCGGCTGGATGCAAACTCTGCAAATCATATATCTTGTCAGCATAATATCATTTGCTTTCATCTTTTTAGCCTATCTCTCAAAACATAATTTGTCAAAAACGATCACAAACTATAAAGGCAAACCATTTCAACGGTGTTTCCAATATAATAGTCCTATAACCTAAGTGCACAAGCAAGACATTGATAACTGGTCTCGGTTTTTACTTACATGGAACATATCCCAGTCAGGCTGCATAAATTCTCCAAGGAAAAGAGAGTTGTAAGCCACAGAAGATATGTGGATGGTGTGGGAAGCAGGGTCCCGGGGAAAGAAGTCATCAGAAGCTCTAACTACAGCAGTCTGCTTGGAGCTATAGAGTCCATCAGTGTTATGACACATGCAAGCTATGCATGCATTCTCAGCGAAGTTTCGTGCAATAGAGGTCTCCAATGCCTGGATATAGCTGCGGGTGAGAGAAACTCTGCCACCATGGCCAGCACCAAGGGTCTCAATGATATTTTGCACATCAACTTTCACTCCATCTACTCCGCAGGAAGCCAGGTAGGAATGGAGCTCATTGTAGAAGTTGAACACCTTCCTTGGGTGAACCAAACCCAGGCCATGAACAGCAAGGCTGTCCATAACTATGTCAGGTTGGTTGCCCATTACACCTGGGGATGTAACAGGGTATGCCAATGCAGAGTCATAATGCTCCATACCAACAGCAGAAGGGTTTACCCCGCCCCAGTAACCAGCTAAAGCATGCCATACGTACACATACCTGCACCATAAATAACACAAACTAACTTTTTAGAACTATGTAAATTTTGTTTTCTCTTTAATGAGGATTTACTTAAGGTTAAGCAAGTTAAAAACAAATGCCATTGACATATTCATTTATTTGTACTTTTAACAATATGCCGGTTTATGTATCAAAAATCTTTGCCATGAATAATTAATAGCATTACAAGAATCATAAAGATTTCAACATATTATCTTCATCTTGGAATACATGAATTTTGTGTTTCAGTCAGTAATACATGCAGAAATTGCAGCAAGTATAGCGGAACCAGCAAATGCAATCAACATGAAGAGATCTATAAGATACACAATACTTGCCTAAAGATAGCTAGTTCACAAAAGATAATAGCCAAGGAAGCCAAATAATTGCATTGAATGATCAAGAAACCAACTAAAAATTAAGAATGACGTAATGGCTGGCAGGTCTCTTTATTTGTCAATAACATTCATGCCAAAATGTGCTAATAGCAGCAGAAAACACACATCTGACAAGAATAACTTGGCCACTTACTTAACATTGTGATGCTGCTTGGCTTCTTCCACAACATGCTTCAGGCCTGAGACCTGCTCATTATTCTGGCCATTCTTTTGGAATTTTGTATTCTCTTTGATTCCCGTGAGCCTGCTTGCAAACCTGAAGAAACGATATTTCCAATAAATCAACATCAACTGTTTTAATTTTGAAATTGCAGAAGGCCATACATTTGATGACATACAAAATATTGTTATAATTTTGGTTAAAGAAAGAGATCTTACTGTGCTCCTTCTTGAACAATGCAATCACTTTCCTCTTCGGCTTTATTTTCAATCTGTTGCCAACCATCATCTATGATAAGAAATTTTGGAGGAGTCCCTCCCTCTGCTAGACTGCAGTTTTAAATAATGCACAAGTCAGTCATTCATGCACTTATCATAATTAGTACTTCCCTGATTCCAGCTATCAATACAATTTACCTTTTAAGGCCTTCCTCAACACCCTCGGCTGTGACATCAGTGTAGAAAGCATCCCATGTGCACCAGCCAAACCAGTCGAGAAAAGAAGGCAACTGCATACAACAAACAGATAAAAATCATGAAATCCATTCAAAATTCCCTTCCAGCATCATGATAGTACCAAGGACTTCTACCATTTCAAACAAAAGAAAAATGGATCCTATCCTCACCTTTTTCTTCTCTCGGTGAGCAAAAGTTTGCTTGTGCTTTTCTACAGCCCTGTTTCATGGATAAATGCTCGTTAAGCAATGTGATTGATGTCCAAACCATTACAAGTAAACTAATTGCAATAGAAAGCACAATTCTTTAAGGTCTCCTAATTGGTCAATTCCAGAAACATAATTAACATTGAACATACAAGACTAGAAATGCTCAAGCAAAGGTTGAGGACTCACTTCAGAGCTTCACTGATTACTTCAAAAGGATTAGTCCCAGCATGCATGTAGACAAGGTAAAGGCCTTGGTTGGTTTCAACAGCATTATCTCCTGCAAAACCAAATAAGACACCAAAAATAACAAGTAGTGTCGGTCCTTTCAAACCCGATCCTTTCTACCTATTTTCTTCCCGAAATGCAATAAACTCCATTAGTTTGAATAATTTGGATATTACAGTCATTGATTCGTTTCTCCAGCCTCATTTGTTCGCATCAAGGACAGCTCCACCCCGTATTTTCAGATAGTTTGTCTTCCTTATTAATGGCCGATGAAATGGGACTCAATTAACTCAGGCAGGATGGGATTGAATTAACTTAGTTAGCCACAAGGTAATGATATGGCAAGCAGGCTGCACATAGCTTAGACCATATACGTTTTGTTGACCATAATCTACTCACCACTCTCAAGGCAGATCTCTATCTCGTTCTTTTCGTTGCCTTGCAGAACGGAACGGAACTGGCCTTCAAGCAGAGGAAGGAAGATGGTGTAGATAGTCGGGGAGTCATCGTGATCATTTTCAGAGCTATTCTTGCTCTCCACAAGCATGAATTGAGTCTCCAGCGGCACATCTCTTCCACATGTACCCATTCTCTGAGTCATCCACCATAACTTAAATCGGAAACAACACATGAACCGGAGATCCCTGCAACAAAATAGAAGCAAAAAAAGCTCAATATTTGTTTAGGATTCAATTATTGAGATATTTAATTTATTCTTTTTCTATAAACCTCATATGAGTTCAAGGATAAATATTAAGTACACTTGTCTGTACATCTGAAGTTGAAGACAATTGATATGTTCCAAATTCAAGTTATAACTGATGATATTAATAAACATTACCTCTCAATATTTAGAAATTTTATACAAGTGTACACAATCAAAATATTGGTTAAATGGTATCTGCAGCAAAATAGAGAAGGGAAAGGAAAAGCAAGCATTAAAGTAACCGACCAACTTTAAGCCATATTCTACACAATCGGCATGCTGATCTATTACATGAAACAAAAATACTAATTTTATAACAGCACAAAGATTAAAAAAGAATAACAATCCAAATGACAAATCATGTGCACAACAAAATGAGTCCTGTTTCATTAAATATATGCAGCCTACAGGAAACAACCAGCCACACGTCGTTTTAAGGACAAGTAGCAAAAACAGGTGTGTGCTCTGTTCTGCTTTCTCTTAACATCGCTCATATTTTCCCAGCTTTTTTCTTCTTTATTTTTTTTTTTCAAGAGCAATGTTGGATTTCAAACTTATCACAGAAAAGAGGCTGAAACACGAGAAATGAAAAGTAAAAATAGACACTCTGCAGTTAATGTGCATGTTAATAGGTTCAAACTTTCTATTAATTCATCTCCCACGTAGTTTAAGCTTACATAGAATTTCATTTAACAATCGCTTCTTAAAATCTATATACAGAAGCTTAATGTTTTCCAGATGAATATCCAGAGAATTCACAGTTGCAGGATAAAAAACTTAGAAAGATGGATGGGTCAGTGCTTACTGTAAGACACCCAAGGGGAAGACATGGAGGCTTTTGCTATCAGAAGCAGTGGCTCCAATGAAAGTACCAGCAACAAGCCCCACGCCCGATCCCGGAGTCAAGACAATGTTGTCTGGCACTCCAGTCAGTATGGTCTTGCCGTGAACAACCAAGTTTCCATCATTGATGGAGATTTTCGGTGTGATCGTCATTTTTGAGCACCTAAGAACTGTTTCAAAATGGAAATAAACATTAATTAACGGCCCAAAAGAAACATAACCGATTAACAGAACAAACCCAATTAATTAAATGAAAAGCCCATATACATGAACATAATCCTCACACGATATCTGAAAAAAAAAACCATTACTTATGCAGAAACCAACAAAAAACACAGCAGTAAAAAGGTGCGTTAAAAATTTTGTTCTAAGGGAGGTTCTAATAATATTAACTTTGGAGTTTATAATTCCGGAAGCATATTCGTCGAACAGAGTGATGTCCACGTGACTTCCATGAAGGGGGTAACCACCTCAACTGATGGACTGGTATCAGTGCAGTCCTGAGCATTCTCGCCAACTAGTAGAAAGACTACCAATAGAAAAAGAGAGAGAGAAAGCAAAAGAGAAATCCTGCTGTTTCATTTTGCTACGTTCACTGTATTATAGACAGATTTTATCCCACAAAATACAAAAAAAAAAAATTTAACCTCTTGTGTTTGTTTCTTGTAATCTTCTCCAATCACCACAAAACTTGTCCTTCAACCAAAATTCAGAACACGGAAGTTGCTGAAATAATGGTCAATTATGCCTCTTAAGTTCTTTTTTTTTTTTCCTGTTAAGACGGCTTTCGCTTGTAGTGTCAATTTTGTTGAGATCTGAAATTCAAGGCGACCTAGATTAATCATCTCAGATCCTCATAAATCAGTGCTTACGATAGTAATATTCGGTAATTACAGAAAAGGAAATTATAAAAAAACAATAATGAAGAATGAAAGTTAAAGGCAGGGTGGTGGACCACGATGATTTGTATGGGCTTTAGCTTCAGCTGCAACTTTTTTTGTTTCAAAGTTTCAAATTAAAAGTTGAAACCCAACAGAAAAAAAAAAAAAAAATCCGAATTCTGATTTCAACAGAGAGAACAGAGGATTGCCACTGAGAGCTGCATGAATAATAAATAAAGTCGAGAATTGTCTGGAGTGGAAAAAGGGAGAAAAATATTCACGAGTAAGAACAGTTAAAAACAAAAAAAGACAATGAACTTTTTGAAATAAAACAAGAACCAGTAGATTTTCAATTTGGCCAGAAGAAAAGCAAATTTCACAGATGATGAATACGGGAAATCTCATATTAAGAACGATGAATTTGAGTATTTTTTAAGGTAATTTGTTCACGCAGAGTCATTTTATAAAGTTAATTCATGAAGAAGATATTCAGATGTAGAGACACATCTCAAAATCTTCCTCATGAAGCAATCAAGTTTTGCATATAACGTCACAACAACCATCCTTTGTTCAATAATACTCCGCTTCAAAGCTTTCATTTCCTCCGAAAGGAGAGCATACATGACCTCAACCAAACCACAGTCCAGGTCAAATTGTCCATAAATTCATATCAAACATAAAAATATTTACGATTTGAGTCACCATAGCTGAAGATCAACATCAGCTACAGCAACAAGAAGCTAAAACACTTTAAAATTTCACCATATTCTCCACCAAAACTCACCAGGTAAATACTACGCCGAGACGGAGCTCTCAAAGAGAGATAGAAAGCTTATACGATCACAAAGAAAGCAAGCTAAGTAATTACTTAGCAGAAGCGCATTCCACGTTGAAAAGCTCTCTTCTGCGAGAGAAAAGAAAAGCAAAGCAACAAGCTGCTCTCAGTGATTGCGAGTAATGGCACTCGAAATAATGGAGTGACTTGTCTAGGAAAGAGCGAGCGAGTGAGTTTATATAGTCTGACGAGCGTTATATGTCGAACAAGTTTTTGAAACTAGATCACTCCTGATCTTGACACGTGGAATCCGGTTTCAGACATTTTCTTTTTTAGTGTTATAAAATAATTTGGATATTTTGGTCTTTGGTGGTAATGAAAAGACCATTCAGGACTCTTGGAAATTCAGCCAAGAAATTAAATTTAAAATATTAATTCCTTTTATTCCTTTCCGGCTGGCCCCAGTGTTCTTGCGGCGGCTAACTGGTGCAAGTATCCCTATGCTAAAACTACTTCGTTTCAAAGGAAGTCTACCATTAAAGAGTAATTCTCTTAATATTGCGAAAAGAAAAGAGGGTAAGGAAACAAAGAAAAATAAGTCGCTTAAAATTTATCAACAAAAAGGTGTCATAAGACAGAGCTACAGTAGCTCAGCAGCTATGCGATCTTTGGAACTAATCTCTACTGTCTGACACTGTACATGGATTACAGTTTAGACATGCTCTAAATTTCTTTATAATTATCAAACAGCACAAATCACCTCAATGTAAATAGTCAAGAATCTCGAGGGCAAAACCCAAAATCACAAGCATTGCTTGTCATGATTAATTCTCATCCTCTTTTTCGCAAAACACCATCATTCCAATCGGTGGCATATGAAGTTTGTATTAATATCTACAATGTTCATAATTTGATTTGATTTTTGTAGTGGGGTGTAACTGAATCCACACAATCCCATGTTAAAATGTGTCACAAGAAAAATAGTTTCCGGGTTGGCCGATGGCCGTGATGATAATTGAAAAGTTTATACGAAAATGTGATAGGATTTTCAGCCCCAAACTTTTGCTTTTTCGAAAGGGCAAAGCGCTTTTGTTGAGTGAGGCACGGACAGCATGCAGTCCCGTGATACTTGTTCCTCGACGGTTGTGATAATTAGTCGAGCAAATTAAGCGAAAAACAAAGCCGCCTCAAATTTCCTTGTCTTATTAGCTGAAAGTAGAAATCACGAACATGGACACAACTCATTTTGCCAATTGAAATGCATTCCTTTATTGCATTTGCATCACGAGAAGGTAAACCTGTCTTGGATCATATGGTTATCGTCATGGGTACATTACAAAACCCAAATATGCCAATGGCATCTTCATGGATGCTATTGAAAATGCTTATGGAATTTAATGATACTAATCAAGGGAATATATCAAGGAGTTTATAACATGATTAGATGTAGATTCCAAATTCATATTCAGCTCTCATTTTCTTCTCATTATAAATTATTCCTTTTGCATTAAAACTTGACAGGTGTTGTTAAGCATATTCTTCTTGTTCTAAAGAGTTGCTTGCTTGCTTGTCGTGGAACTATTCATGTTGCTCATTAATATTCCCATTTCACTGGAAAAGCAATTCAGTCAATTTTTTAATTTCCTTCGGAAGATAATTAAAGGAAGCACCCACAATTTACTTTATTCCAAAGAAAGCAAATGATAAGATTATACGTATTTAGCCATAGATAAGCAAATATGTATTTAGATAAACATGCCAACTACACACAATTGTTATTTTGATTGAGGAAATGGCTTCACTGATTATGATTGAGATAAGAAAGTATATAATGACACACAACCATGTCATTCACCAAAGTATTCACCCAATATAAATATTAATTATTATGACAGGAAAAATATACCATTTGTCTCAAATGTATCAAGATTTTAATAATAATAATAATAATTTTTTAAAAATAAAGATGCCTAAGAATTTCTACTGCTAAATAGGGATTGTTATAAGTATTAATTATAACCAAATGTTTGAATGCTGAACAGCAACCAAAAGAGTTTTTTTTTTTTTTTTAATGTTCATTTATATTATTTTATTAAAATAAATAAATAAGTGTTATTATCAAGAGAATTATAAATGACTTCTTAGATTTAGTTGATGTTTGATTGTGAAGAAATTAAGAGAAAATTAAAGAATACCTTCATAATATCTTAATTATTTTCATGAAAAATTTAAGTGAGTATTCTCATTAAATTGGTTGATAAAATAGCTAGACAATGTGTTTAATGATTTTGAAAATATATTACCCACATAATAAATTGACACATCATTTGAGATGAAAATTTTAAAATAAAAAATTTTCATTTAATTATCGTTACACAAAAAATTATATATACTTACAAATGATATAAAATGATTTGAGATAACTTTTAAAATTATATCTATAAATATAATGTGTGCCCATGTATCTTAATTATTTTCTCAAATAATGTTAATCAGAATTATTCCCATTAAATAAATTTTATACTTTTATTGTCATTCATTTTTGTTTCTTATTGTCATAGCAGCATTTGTCATGACTTCCTTCACATACATACTTGACATGGTGTGACTATCACTGAGAATTTATCAAAATGCCCTTCTATAATGTACTTTTAAATGAACAACAATTATTAATACTTAAAATATACATTAAATTTCAAATATATTTCATGTAAACACTTTTAAAATATTACAAAATGTGCATTGCTTCAAAATGTATTTATAATTTGATAATTAAATACTTGATAGAAAATTCTCATTTCTAATATTGCTTATCTAATAAAAAATATAAAGAGAAATAAATCAAAATTACTTACTGTTTTGATGAAAAGGATATTCCATTCCATATTCCATTAATGTAACGACAATTAATTTATTGCCTTTTTCTTCAATAATTAAATAATTAAATAAATAATTTTGTCTTCGTCAAATAATTTAAGCCAAGTTGTTGTGGGCGGCACTGTCACTTGAGACTTGGGTCCCACCATTTGAAGTGGTTGTCCGGTTGATGCTCAACACGTGTTACTTCCACACGAGAAACATGGAAATTTTCGTTTGCGTGCTAGTATTTGCCACGTCTGCTAAGCATGTGGACAGAGTGTTAGACTCAAGTCAGCGGGACCCACGAAACCATGCGTCGACGACGATGGGTTTTATTGGGAACTGGCAGGAGTTGTTTTCAGCTTTCGGCTTTTGGCTTTGGGTAGGCTAAGAAGCCGCTTTTTTAGTGGTAGTAGTATTCAAGAGAGCGGGGCCCTCCACACATCAGATTGATTGTAATGGATCATTTGTGCCACGTCCGTTTTAACGCGGATGATTAATGCTGGCTAACTTTCTCTAGCCATCTCAATTAATTTTGTTTTCCATGAGTTGGCAATAAATTTGAAATTACAATAAATAAATCAACTTTTATTTTCGGCTCATAAAGCATGCATATAGACTCCATATAAGTCTAATAAAATTCTCTTAATTATTCAATGGTGAGTTTGATACTTGCATTGCCATTATGTGCTGGAATTCAATGGAAGACAGCTACAACAATAGACACTTTCATGGTGAATCTTTCTGAGATAACAGACAAGAAGCAACATGCAAAACCACACAAGCAGAAGATCAAACGCTTGGATTACATGTTTTGGCTATCAAAACTTACAATCCGTAGATGAAATGGTTCGAACCACTTTCTCTTTATTGCGAATATCAAGTGAACAAACTACAACTTAAGACACAAAAAATCTAATGAAAGAAAATTATATATATATATATATATAAAGATCAAATTACACTCAGCAACATAAACTTTCTTTTATTCTTTTTTTTTTTATTATTCACAGCTATTTTATTTCCCTCAAATGCTACTCGATAGCTTTACATATCGGTCATAAAGAACTATGTTACAGGACATGCTGTAGTTTTCAATTTAATTGTCCAATTAACCTAACTGACTTACTGCTAACTCGATAGGCCACCTGAAATCTTCTTTTTTCAATAGCTACCTAGTTAGTTATTAGATAACTAAATCCTTAGTTGCCTTCTCCACCTTGATTTACAAGATCTCAAAATGAAGAGTTGAAACCATTCATCTACCTATCTTATTGAGTTTATTCAATATTCATCAAGTTTAACTACTAGAACAAGTTTAGTAAGCATATCAGCTAGATTCTTTGCCAACTTAAATTTTAACCATTCTAACAATTCCTTTGTTGGAGCCCAACAATTAACTCACACTGAAAGACTGAAATTGCAATAAAATTCTCCAATTTGGGCTGGAGATAACACCACAGATACAAATCAATTTCCTTCCTTTTTTTTTACCTTATTCCCCTGTTCTACTTCTCCGTAGACTTATTTAAAGAAACCAATAAGCAAACTCAACAATATTTCCCAGTTATGCGCCTAAAGATAAGCACTTGGAGGTCAACAGCAGTCCTTTTGAATAGTTCCAGCTTCCATCTCACCAACCTCCTGATTTAGTCCTCCATGCTCTGCGGTCAACACAGCCAGATATTTTGGACTTGGCTTCCTATTTCTTTGGGATCTAACATCCTTCACTTATCATTATTCTAATAAAGTATAACCTTCTATCTATGCGTTTAGCACTCTCGTGGCACATTTAAATTTTTATCAGATGCAAAGCATTTTGACTATCACAATGTACATCAACACAACCTTGATTAAATCCCAACTCATTCACCAATCTCTTTATCCACAAATCTTTTTTTCACTGCTTTAGTTGCAACAATATACTTTGCCTCTACGGTGGAAAAGTACAATTATATATTGTAATGTCGCCTCCAAACTTGTTACAAATCAGACAAAGTGAAAATATAACCTTTAATATCTAACCTAAATCACAATGATAAGATTTTAATTAATTTTTCAACAAAAATTTAAAATAATACAAACAGTAAATTTTGAACTTCTTTTTAATTTTGTTATAAATGGGATTCTATTCAATATATTTTTGTACTATTCTAAAATTATTACTAATTTAATTAATTATTATTTAGTAATAAATAGTTAAAATATATTAAATGAATCCTACTTGAAAATGATTTTTCTTTTGTTTTAAGCTTGTAATCTTTGTGTAAATAGGTATTGTGAAATAATTTCTTAATTTTGTGCGTACTTGCACATGCATGTATATTTAATTAATAGTTTGATATGATTATATAACTATTAATTAAATTAATCATATTTATATATACACGCAATCCAATCAAGTTGTATTAATCAATTTCAAAAATTAATCAATTATGAACAGAAGATTTAATTCTTGGCCTCAAACATGACATGTGGATGTTATAGCATTGTTAAATGTGTAACGTGGCACCTATCTACACAAGTTTAGCCTTTTTATTAAATGAAATTCATTACATTTTTTTTTAATTTAATTAAGACGATGTTATTATATTAATATAAATAATATAATAAAATTATTTAATTAATAAAAAATTTATTCATTAATAATAAATAAAAAATTAAAAATAAATTTTATAAATTTTTTTATTATATTAATTAAAAAATATGATAAATAAATTTTATTTATATTATTTATATTAATATAATAAAAATATTTTATTTTTTTAAAAAAGAAATTCTTTTAAAGCAGCACAACTTTGTATAAGTTGATTAAAGTGGGTGGGTGGCACAATGATTTTGTTTTTATGATATTGATTATTCATAGTCATCATTAATTGAATTATTACTGAGTACTCGTTCATAAAGCATCAATGATTGAGTTATATATTGTGTATTACTAGGAAAAGGACTGGTCCAGGGCAGTTTGAAATTAATGAGGTCTCAGGCTTTTAGCATTTAATTTTAATCAAGTCTTAATTAAGATTCCTAATCAGCCCCACAAGAAATTAGGCTTTTTTCCACGAAGCTATATCGCCTGTGCCTTCTCAGAGCGCCACTTACTGATCACAAATTCAAATCAAACCGTTATTGACAGATTTTTTTATAATTAAAAATTCACATCTTTTAAAAGAGTCATTAATAAATATAATTATTTAAATTTAAAAAAAAATAGAAAAAGTAAGAAAGATTATAATTCGTGTTACAAAATAATTTGTTATTTTATTATAAGTTATATATATATAATTTAAATTCTATGATGAGTTTGATTTTCAACAAGGAAAGTTTGGTGTAGAACATCTAGGCTAATTTGGTAATTTTCTATTTAAAATTAAAATTTAATTTATTGTTAAGAGTAGAATTCGACCTATTTCAGGGTAAATATGGAGACTATTTTACTAAATCATTGCTACGGAGGAGAATGGGAAGGGAGAGAAGGGGAGGATAATATGGTACTTTCCGCTCTTGTAAGCGCTAAAATTTAGACTATTTAGTTCTTCTTGGACTCCACATAAATAAAAGCCCATTTTGTAATAAATCGAACAATAATTAAAAAAAATTAAGGAGCTGAGACTGATCCTAGTCAGCATCTAACTCGTCATCCTGTGATGCTTGGACACGCGTACAAAAGAATGTCTCTGTAGCGGACGGCATTTAGAAAATGCGGCACGGCAGATCTGATCAGGGAATCTCATTGACTTCACCGTTAGACACGTGGTTGATCTACAACGTAGGTACCCGGTACCCAAGTCAGCCTACTTACCCATGAGATATAATTATTAATTAATTACTAATAATAAGACAGTGCCAAAATATAGAGGAACATTATTAAGACAACAAGATGCCAATATGGAAAAATCATGAAGGTCTAACCATCGATGTTTACTTTAAAATGATGGTGTAGGGTCATTATTGATCAATGAATAGTAATTTATTTGATGTGAATTTAATATCTTTTGCATGAAATAATTGGTTGCATGCAATGATATTGGCAAAGACAAAATATCAAATTCCCCTTGATAATTCCAGTCAAAAGATTATGAGGGCCAGGGCAAGGCGATGGCAGTTAGAGCATGAAAATGTCGTATCCAACTTGCTGCATCACTACATTTAATTATGAGATAATCACTTCCTGTATGAAAACAGTGTATAAGGTAGGATTTTATAGCAAAATACTTCAATATTAAAGTCTATTTTAAATTTTAGTCCAATCCCAAAACTCTTTCTAATATCTACTAAATAAATTACTTTTAAACAAAAATACTTTCCATCTTTTATTTTTTATTTCAAATATTCAAAATAAGTAAGAAAAGTGAAAAAAAGAAAAAGAAGATTAAAAAAAAAGGGAGAGAGAATAAAGTTATTAATTTTTATTATTATTAGAGCAAATAATATTTTTACAAATATGATTTTTATAGCTACACATGCATTAAGAGAATTCTTTTTTAAATTAAAGACTTTTGACAAATTTGTTGAGAGAATTTTTTTTAAAGACTAAACTCTTCCCATATATTCGCTAAGAGAGTCAATTTTTAAACTAAACTCTCTCGATGATTCTTTTTTAAAGAGTTATTATTTATCTTTCTTTTTTTTTTTTATATTCTTCACTATATACTTTTCATTATACCTCTAATGAGTATTTTCAAATATCTTTCTTGATATTTGACGAAATCACATATAAATATAAGTTTTTATAAAACTAACAAAAAGTGTTTTTCAATAATAAAAAAATTATATTTAACTGTTAATTAACTAATTAAAATAATAAAATAAATAAAATAACCTTATGCGTATAAATTTATATATTAATATTATTTTTTATTTAAGTTCTCTAAGATTTAAAAAATATCCTTGAAAGTTATTTTTCATATTTTGAAATTTAATTTAATTTAATAATTATACATAAATTAAATATTAATTTTAATATAATAATACTATAAATTGATTGCATATGCAAAACTATAAACTATTTAATTTAGTAAATAAATAAGTATTATAAATTACTTACTTGTATAAAATTATTTTAATTATTATAAAATATTTTCATGATCATTGAACTATTTTTATTATTATATTAGACATAAAAATATTTTATAGTAGTTAAAATAATTCTAAACAAGTAAGTAATTTATAATATTTATTTGTATATATTTATATTATATAATTTTATATATATTTATTAAATTAAATAGTTTAGTGTTATACAGAAGTAAATAATTTATGATTTTGTTCTATTAAAATTAGCATATGATTTATACATGTTTATTAAATTAAACTAGATGTCAAAATATAAAAAATAACTTTTAAAAATATTTTATATTAATTTTTTAAATTTTGTGGGAAGTATGTAAAAAATAATACTAATTTAAAATTATATATCTAATTATTTTAATTATTTTATTATTTTAATTAGTCAACTAATAGTCAAATATGATTTTTTTTTAGTACTAAAATATATTTTTTACTAATTTCATAAAAAATTATATTTATGTATCATTTTATCAAATCTCAAGGAAGTTAATTTGAAAATATCCCTACATCCAATCACATTCAAATTATAAAAATATGCACAAAAATTAGCCTAAACTAATTTTTAAACTTTTTACATGCATTAAGCAAACCTGAACCAGTGAAATCACAATATAACTTTGATTTTGGTTCGCAAAATTTGTGTTTGTTTACTTTGAAAACTATACATAAAATTGTGTTTGAAAAGAAAACAAAGAGTAAGAGGCATTTTTGTTCAAAAGTGATATTCTTAGCCAAGATTATGAGAAATTTTTAAGTTGGACTATAATTAAAAACATACTTTAGATTTGAGCCATTATATTATAAAATCTTATAATATACCTTGAGATGACAACAGATCGAGTTTGAAACGGATATATCAAAATTTATATTCATATTTACAACAAAAATTTAATATTCAATTTGTATTGAGTTTAACAATTGATTATTAAATTCGCTTAAATAAATACTTAATATTTACCAAACTTAAAGTGTATATTCACAAATTTGTATCAAGTTTTGCCTTTTTTGAAAATCACTTAATTTATTAAATAATTTATGTATAAAAAAAAAATCTAATTAGAAATTCAATTATTTCAAAATTATAGTACTTAAAAATTTCAATTTAATTGCTACATACATACATATATACATATACACATTTGAATTCAAAAAATATTATTATTATTGTTTCTAAAAAATTCAAAAATGCTATTTAGAAAGTAATATCAAACACGAGTAGAACATGCAGTATTTAAAAGTAAAAATAATCTTTTTTCTTTTTCTATAGATAATAAAATAATTTCAAATAAAGTAAAAAATACTTTTACAAAAATAAATGTATTTTTTATTTTTTCAATTATAAATATTTTTTCATACATATATATTTATATGCATGAGAGATGTTAAGTCTCCAACTCTCATAGACTATATTTATATTTGTAATAATTTTCTCTCTTTTTTTTAATAAAATATTATTATAAAAAATAGTTCAAAAACTAAATATTTTTCTATACACTCGCACGTATATATGCAATAGAGATGTTAAATACTCTTTTGGTGTTTTTATTAGAAGAAAATATATATATATTTTAAAAAATTAAGTATTCATTGTTACCCATGACAAATGCATGTAGATATTTATATTGATTTGCACTATATTAAATCTACTACAGGTTTTTCTATATTTTTTTTAAACCCATCCCAAACCCTCTAAAATGTGTGTCAAACGATTCTATAGAATCAGGTTCTATCAAGTTGATAGATTTATGGGTAATTAACATCCTTAAATATAATATATGAATTAAACAAGGTAAATAATACATGAATTGTAAATTTTGATTTGATAGATATATTAATTCACGTGACTTAAAAAATATTTTATTTTTATTCATTAATTTGTATAGTATAAAATAAATTTTTTCAATAAAAAAAATAGTAAAAGTCAACACATTGAAATAAATATATTAATTTATTAGTTATTTTAGTATAAAAATAAATTTTTCATACAAAAAAAAAAAAGAAAAATTAATGAATTGAGATGGCTATATTTTAAAAAGAATGAATTTATACATGAAATTAAATTTTAAGAACTTGTCAATCATTTACTCTTAAAATTATTAGAGGTTTTATTTTATTAATCACACAAAATATTAAAGGGTGACAACAAATATGTGTGTGTACGCGTGTGTCTATATATATATATATATATATATATATAAAGATATAAAATAAATGAAAGAGAAAATCATATCCTTAGTTGGCAAAGCTGATGAAATATCGAGATGGTTTATTAGCCGGTTCTTACGACATTTATGTCAAACAGCAATTCTCCAATTTCGTTGGTCACTTCCATGCTTTTAATATACGCCGTGGCTCCAATTTTAGCGGCAGCTGAGGTTTGTAATGTACGTATAATTGGAGCCATGCACATGTACTCTTCCATAACGTATGTTATGTACACAGGTCTCGACAAACACCTGACTTAAAATATCAGAATTTAAAAATTTTTAAAAAATAGATAATTGGTTATAATTAATTATAGAATGTGCATTTTGGTGCCATAATAATTACATAAAATAAAATATTTTTATAATTTTAAAATTAATAAAAGAAAGACTGTAAAATTAATCAAAAATAAAATATTGTTTCTCTTCTTTTTTTTTTTCAATAAACTAATTAGTATTCTCTTACATTGGAATATATGATGTCAACAAATTTCAATTATTGAGGGTTTTTTTTTTTTTAATTTTTTGGTGTTTTAATTAATATCAATAATTGAGTTTTGTCAACATCATGATAAGATGTATACATACAATTTGCCGGTGATCCAATTTGTGGCATTTGGCCTAACATCAAGCGCACACATTGCAGTTTCCAATTGATATCTTGTCAACAAAATTATTAATTAAAACCATAATAATTATTATTATAAAATTATAAAAAAAAAAGGGACAAAGGAAGAATTGAGGTTTGGGAATAGTGGTTGTGAATATATGTCTTATAACTTTGTCAGATTGTGCCCAATTTTATTCACTTGGTTTCTGGTTCTGATGGGGAAATAATAATTTTGTGGATTAGAGATCCCATCGTCCCATCATCACCATCAAAATCATGATGAATCAGCCATCCAAATTATGTGATAATCAAAAGTTTCCTTGGGGGTTTTCGTTACTACAAAACACAGGTGGAGTTTCTGATGGCCACTGCAATAATATTCTAGAGTTGATGTTGATGTCTTCTGATTTTGGAAGAACGAAATTGGATCTATCTGCTTGATCATATTCTGATCATCCGAATCTTACGGTCCTAGATGAGGACACATTTTAAGGGTGCATATGTAGGTCACATAATTGTCGGAATTAGAATAATGCATTTGCATATTTGCATAATTCCCGTCGGTGAAAGCAACTGATTAAATTATTCCAGGTGAGAAATGAGAGTTTATAATATTTGGATAGATTTTCTTACAAAGTGATAAAATTATCAAGTAGTCTTTGATGAAACTCATGGCTGAGGCTAAAACTTAATTTGTGTGAGCAAGGCCAAGATCCCAATATATTGTGATAAACCTTCTAGAAGAGGATAGACATTCAAGAATACCCCCAAAGGTATTGTAAGATTTGTAAAAAGAGTGGGTACGATATAACATAAAAAAAAAAAATGAGTCTGATGTATGACTCCTATTTAGACACAAAATTCTATCAAACCATAAGCTAAACTAGTAGCTAGAGTGAAGTCAAGAATTACATTAATTTATTGAATTATGCCATCACATATTATTTAACTATGTACTCTTTTTTAAAAATATATATATATATATATATTTATTAAGTAAATGTCCAAAACTTAAAAGATTAGACACAAGAATTTTAAAGTTTAGTACAGTAAAATTTGTTTTATAGTTATAATATTGGGATTAATCTATTTTTGTTATTATAAATAAATTATAATTTAATAGATGTATAATTATAAAAATTATTATTTTGGTCTAATTATCTTAGTTGAAGTGATATAAAAGTTATTGGATTAATTTTTAACTCATTTGTAAAAATTTTTATTTTTTGTTCCTATCGTTAAATAATACTTCTAAAATTTAGCAATGTAGTACATGCATCATTAGAAATTTTAAATATTATTATCGTCAATATTTTAATCGCCTATTTTTAAAACAAATAAAAGATCATATTTTGGAATAAATAAATATAAAAGTTTTATTAAACACCTCATCTAATATTTGTGAGAATTTTACTTTGTAGTAAGTTTTATAGAAAGTCACTCTTATTTCTCCTTTAATTAGGAACGGCAATAGGTCAAGGACGGGTTGAGAATTGCCATCCTCGTCCTCATTTGGGGCAGGAGATTCTTGTTATACCCTCTAAACTAGAGTTTATGAATTAAAATTTAAAAAAATAATTTAAAGTGAAAAAATGCGATAATGAATATTTTAGTAAAGTTTTCAATATACATGAACAATATTTATATAAACCTGCAAGTATTAAAATTTTAAAATACTCTCAATAATTCTCATGAAATTTCAAATTATCGTCGTAATAAAATCCATCATATAAAAAATTTTAACATTATTGTAACTAAATATGTACAGTCTCAAATTTATTTATAACATATTGGCAATTATTACATATACTGCAAAATATTCCACCAAAGTATATATAGCAAAAAAGATAAAGTTTCTCCAAATTCATCTATTTTCTACTACTCCAAAAGAACTTAAAAAATAAGGTATAAGCTAAATTCCCCTATAAATATTTATATATAATTGAGATTTTTTAAATAAATTTAATAATAATTATACTTTCAAATAAATCAAGTTATAAATAAATATAATTAAGTATAAATAATGATAATACAACAATAATATAATTTAGTTATCACTATGTGTAATATTAGTTTTAGGATACTATTTACAAAGACTACTATATAAAAAATGTATAGTATGTGTACTTGAGAAGCTCTATATCCTGAGACCGCTACTTATGATTTTAAATTTATAAACTTTCACTGTGAGATTAAAATACTCCAGGTTCACCATTTTTTACTATTTCAAAAGAACTTGAAAAGTAGAGTATGGGTCAAAACTTTGTAGATATTTATATATAATTAAGGTTTTTTCAAATAAATTTAATAATAATTATACTTTCAAATAAATCAAATTATAAATAAATATAATTAAGTATAAATAACAATAATACAACAACACTATAATTTAGTTATCACTATATGTAATGCATAGTTTTATGACACTATTTTCAAAAAATTGCCGTTCAAAAAATATATAACCTACGTACTTTAGATACTTTATACTTAAGGACCGTCGCTTATAATTTTAAGTTTACAGACTTTCATCCTGAAATTAAAATCAAGTTTATAATCATATGTGTTAAACAAAAAGCTATATACTATTTTATGATTCAATCATACATAGTAATAATAAAATAATTTATTTCATATTATTTTACAACATTGTAAACATAATAAGTATAATTTAACAATAATAATATTGTTAAAATTTTTAAAGAATTTATATAAATAGAATAGAGCAATATTCATATCATTAAAATATAATTTTTTTCATAAAAATTTAATATAAAACTCTACTTTTTAGTTTTTCAAAATATCAAAATACTCAATTATATATAAATTACTTAACTAAATCAAAAGATATCGGTACCTTTATAACTCCCCCACTTTATTTCTTATTCTTTCCGACTACCACCTAATATCACTTTTAAAATTAATATATAATTGATAAAATAAACAAGTAACTTATACTATTTATGATAAATACAAATAAATTCTTAATCTAAAATCAAATTAAGGTTAAGTCTAAAAATTTTAAATTTTTAAATTTTTAAAATAAAAATTATTCATAATGATAAATTATTAAAAAAATCCTTATAATATGGATAATTATAAAAGTATTATAAAAATATTTACACTTAAGGTATAAAATTATTAAAATTTATTATCTTATCCTAAAATTATAAGAATTTCTATGTTGACACCAAAATTTTTAACTATTTACACTTAAAATTTTTAATTTATAAATTAGGATAAAATTTTTAAAATTGTTATATTTTCACTCCCAATCAAAATTTTACAAATTTTTATCTAATTTTTAACAATTTTTGAGAAATTTTTCAATCAAACTATCAAATTTGACTCAAAATCTATTGATTTGGAATTCAAGAACTTGAAATAATAATAATTTTAAATATTAAGTTACTAAAACAAAAAATTATCTATTTTCTTTAATTTTTATAATTTTATATTAAAATAAATAATTTTTTTCTTAAAATAAAGAATAAAGAGGAAATCTTACATTCATTTTCTTATTCCTCTCTTTATTCTTCTTCTCCTCCTCCTCCTTTTTCTTCTTCTTCTTCTCTTTCTCTCCTCTCTTTCCCTTTTCTTTCTTTCTTTTTCTTTCTTTCCATGGGTTCTCAAATGCTTCTTCAAAATTCTACGTCTTTCCACTTATTTTTATACCAAGGAAATGGGTCAAACCTTTTTAAAATTTTTAGGCCCAAATTTTTTTCAATGGGCTGGGTGTTACAATCCTTGTTCCCAATTTGTCCTCATTTTGAGTAAAGAGTCCTTGTCCTGAGCCTATTCCCATTTTAGAGTGAAGATCCCTGTTTCTAAGCCCGCCTCTCTTTTATAATTAATAAATAATAATTTATATTATAATATTTTTATTTAATTTTTTGTTATATTTTATCCACCATATTTAATTGATATTAATTATTTGGTCAATGAACATTTTGTCTTTAAAAGAAGCATTTTGACAAAATTTTTAGTCTATTTAGAAATAAATATACCAATTATAATAACTTAATTATTTTTATTACACTTGTTTAATTTAACTACACACACACTATGAATTACTTTTCTAACTTTATCACTATAGTTTTTTTCTTCAAAAAGAAATTAAAATAACCGTTAAATTTTGTTAGTAAAAATATGGGAAAGAAACACAATTCAAGCAAAAATAAATTAATATAAAAAAAAACAATGTATAGTAAGAGATTGTGAGTTTTGATCTATGAATTTTTTTTATTATTTATTTATTTTTTAAAACTTTAATTATTATTTTAATTTATTAAAATATTAATTTTTTTGCTTTTCAAAATGGGTAAATGGGCTTAAGATAGAGATAACATTTCATCCCAATCCCGAGCCCCTTTTTGCAAATAGGGATAGGTTAGCCCTATTCCCCTACTTAAAAAGGCTAGACCCTCGTGAGTCTACTATTTGCAAGAAAAATTACCATCATTATCTTTAATATTAAATTAACTAATTACAAAATAAATATATTTCTAATTTATTCATCTCTATTTAATTTTGTTGTTCTTGAATTTATTTATATTAGGTTCTAATTATATTATAAACTTTTAATAATATAAAATTCTAATTAGCTTAAAATAAATATTATTAATATATTATCATATATTTTTAAAAAAATTATATTAAATTCTTAAAATTTTACAATACGATTATTGTAAAATAAAAATATTTTATATAATAAAAAATAAAATATTTTATAATTATTAATTAACACCTTTTGAAAATTATATAATGAAGTTATTTTTTTAATATAGATTATGAATGTTATATAGAGTAAGTACTAAGTAATTTTAAATTAATTTGTTAGAAAAATGATATGTATATATATGTAATTAAAAATTTTTAGGTACATATTATTTTGTTTATTTTATAAAGTATATTTACCAAATTTTAAAAATTAAATAAGACTAAGTATATGATTTTATTTATTTAAAAATAAATACATTATATATATATATCTTTTAGTTAAATAATTTAGTGTTGCAAAGAAGGTAAGTGTGATTTTTCACAAAATTTATTACAAAATAAAATTATTACAAATTTCAATGAAAGTATCTAATAAAATTTTTAAATATAAATATCTTTAATAAAATTTTAAATATAATTTTTACATGAGTAATTGATGTGAAGTTAAGATAATTGCTAATTATTTTAAATACCGCAAAATTAGAACTCGTAATGTTAATAAGTTATAAGTTATAAATAAAGTGAAAGGAAAAAATCAAATAATCATTATAGAATGGAGCGATCCAATTCAATAATTTTACTATACTAATAGAATGAATGTTAATATATTTCTCAACCATCCAAATAAGTAATAAGTTATATATATGCTTTAACTAAACAAAAAATAAAAAATAAAAAAATAAAAAGAAAATAATCCTAAGAAAAATTGTATAAAAATATTAAAAATTTCATACTAAGAAACTCTAAATACTCTTGAGAAGAAATATTTTGAGTTCAACAAAGTGTCCATGCCCATGAGTTACTATGTACCTACAAATTTAAAGATATAGTAATAATTGTAAAGAATATAAATTATTTTCCCAAATTGCTTGTAAAAATATTTTCATTCCTTTAATATAACATAGTATAAAATTTTTGTAATATACACGTAATTATTATTATATAGAGGCAAGTTTCTTAAGGTGAAATATAAAAAATTTATAACTTGTTATAATGTAGAGTTTATTTTTATTTATAAATGAATCAAATTAAGATAAAATTTTTATTATTATTATATGGAGGTTACCCTTGTATAGAATATTAATATAGAGAAATTTTACTATAATTGAATGTTTTGTGTAGAAACATTTTTCCTGTTAGAAATACTTTTTTATGAATTAAATTTTTTTCGTATGTAATTACTTTAAAAATTTTATTTACATACATTGTACTTAGAATTAAATTTTGGACTTCAAGCGTGCATGGAATAACTATAATGGAACTAAACCAACCCTAATTGGTTTTGGTTTGGGTTGCCCATTTCATTGGATTGGGTTGGACTAATGGTAATTAAGGGTGGTGATATATATTTCCATTCCAATTTTTGTGTAATAGCATCCTTTTATCAAATTACCTCACATAAATTTTTTTTTTTAAATTATGCATTTACACAATTACGCACTGCATTTTGAGCCAAAATTATCCATATTTAATAGTTATATTATTTTCTAAATTCTTTTTCCCTAATATACCTTCTATATTTCCAATAATTGCCAAATTAATTATGTGTAAAACATTATTAAGTTTTCATTTGCATTTGAACTAGCATAATACCGCATTTGAGGAGAGAAATACAAAATGTTTCATTTAGTTTGCATGTTGAAATGAGGATGATTAAATAATATGTAGAAGTGTATTAATGGTATTGATTTAAAACACTAAAATTAAAAAAAAAAAATGCATATGATTCCAACTCTCCCTCCTTGTTTACTTCAATGAATGAAAAATAAAGATTCCAACTCTCCCTTCTTGTTTACTTCAATGAATGAAAAATAAAGAAATACAAGAGAGTCTAAAGTTCATGAAAATTTTGATCTCGTAAGCCAAAGTGCCGAAAACGAAAAACAAGTGGGGCTAAAGTAAAAATTATAATTTTGTTGATCATATTTCTACCCACAATGTATGTAATGCAACACCACTTCTAAAATTCTTAAAATTATAATTTTACAAAGATAAAATAACTAAATAAATAAACAAATAAATATCAATTTATTCCTTATATAATTTAAATTTTAAAAATAATTTATATTGCATAACTTTTTTATGCAACTTTAGAAAATCATTTTCTAAATTAAAATATATATTCAATTTATATAGTCTTTTAAAATGATTGAAAAATAAAATAAATAATAAAAATTTTGAAAAAATAATATATTTATATTATTTAAATTTTTTTTTTTTCCAATTGTTCTTCTATAAAATTTTGTATGGTGAAATATTTAAAAAGCATTGAGTATGAATAATCATAAAGAATATATATTTGGTTAAAAAATTATGTAATAAATAAATACAAAAAAAAAATTATAAATCTTAATTTTTAATAATATTACTTTTGGTATTATATTATAATTTATTTATAAAATGTATAATCTTTAAAGTTTTATTCTAAGGAAGTTAATATGTGAGATGTTTTTACACAAAACATGAGGTAAAAATATTGTCATTGAGACTAAAATTACAAATACACGGCCGAAAATAATAATAGTATTAATGCATTTATAGTTGCAGGGCATTGTATTTTGGGCTGATTTAGCCTTAACCCGATTTAAACTATTATTATTTGTATAATGACCACCTAATTTCTTAATCTTTTTTTTATCATTATAATTTCATGTTAGGTGACATGATTAAAAGAATATTAATTAAACTACTATTTATATTAATTTCAAGGATTTTGTTATAAGACCTTGTTTTTCTCTTGAATTAAAATATATTTTAAATTTATATAGTATTTTTAGATGACAATAAACGAACTATTTAATGAAATGAACTTGAAAATAAATTTTTTTAAAAAAAGTAAATTTTATACCAATTTTCATAATTTTATATGGGTCTGTATGTCATGAAATATTCAAGAAATACTGAGCATACTACAAACAATCATAAAGGATGTATTTTAAAGTTGTGTACGTATTGGTATTGATTTCTTCAGGACCACCAAATGAAACCAACATTAAGAAAATGAAATACCGCCTAACCTAACCACATGGAAACATCTGGCTGAGCATTTATGATGATGATGATGATGTTGTTGTTAGATTCAGTTTGCTGAATCAACAAGTTATTCAATCAATAATGATCTAGAAGAAGAAGAAGAAGAAGAACTCAACTTGCTAACCTGAAGCTGTCCACATTTTGAGTTTGTTGAATATATCTTAAGCTTCGTAACTGTTGCTTCAATTGTAAAGTTCAATGAGATAGAATTCTTACAATTTGGGTCGTTGGTCCTGTCGGATCTGGTCGGTCCGATTGGGCACGCAAGCATAAATGTTGTCGTGTCTCTTTCTCCAGTGTGTTTGTATTTAAGGTTAACCTCCAAGAAAGTTGGCAACTAATGTAAAGTCGGCTAGTTTGGTAAAGGATTTCAGAACCGCTCATCAATGTCCACGTAAATTTTATCCTCAAATTTTAGCGCAATCTTATCAGGGGATAAATTATTCAAGCTCAACCTCATACACTTATCTTGATGTAGCCGGATAGGAGGTTAGATTCTCTCCTTGTGTCACTAACAGTAATGTTACCAACCAAATAAGCTGGATAAAGAGAACCAACCAGATCAAACATCTCTTACATTACGACTCATCACCACCAATTTACGAAGAGATCTTGATAACTTTTGTATGGCCGATATAATAATATGGATTGGGTCATGTAATACAGCTAATCTCTCACAACATAAGAGTAAATGGAAAACAACGAAGGTTTCTTTAGCCTAACAAAGGCAACAGAATCACTTTCATAATAAATGTATGTCAACTTTTGACAATATTTACAGCCACAAAGTGCAAACTCTTCTTCATACACTCATTCCTTTACTCCACCAGCAAGTCTCACAACAAACAAAATAAACATATATTGCATTTCATAAAAACACATCAACACCCTAAAGCTGCAATCCTACTTACACCAACAAAATATTGGAAAATCATAACACAAGGGTTAAAAAAAAAAAGGAATTCTGAAAATCAACTTTAAAATTTTCATTTTCCCACAATTAAATTTTCACTTGTTTTCAGTCATCTACCCTCATTATTCAACTGCAATGATCCATCCCTCATCAATTTCAAGCTGAGACTATTGAACCGCTCTCGTGAGTATTGCCTTGATGCTTTCCTCCAATCTGTACCAGCTTTCATCATTGCAGCAAACTCCTCATAACTTATTCGCCCATCCTGCATGATTGTGGAATAGAATTAAATGGATATAATTCATGCATGAAATTTATATAGTTTATACAGAGGTTTGGGTTAAAATTGTCAAGGTTCAATGGAAAATGGCAAACCTTATCAGCGTCAACATCGTGCATAATGGCATTAATGACTTCTTCACTGGTGTCAACTTCATCAGCTAAGGCATCTCTTAGTTCCTCCATTTCGATATACCCACTTTGGTTTTGATCAAAGAATTCAAAGGCTTTGAAGAGATGCTCATCATTGCCCATCTTTCTTAGGTGAACAGAAATAGCTACAAACTCTCCATAATCCAGATATCCATCCTTATCCACATCACCCTGTAAAAAGAGCCTCAAATTATTTTGTTTTCTACGAGTTGCCAAAGCAAGATAAAACATTCAGCCACTTTTTGGCCAGGTTCTAAAACAGCATATTACTTACAGCTTCCATTAGAATTTGAAGATCTGTATCAGGGATCTGATGACCAAGCTTGTGCAACCCAACTCTCAGCTCATCAATGTTTATCTTGCCCCTATTTCCAGTATCCATCAGTTGGAATCCCTCCTTTATACCAGCAACTTCCTCCACAGACAAGTGCTCAGCAATCACCTGTTGATTTGCATTTGTAAAAGAATTCAGTAACTGATGACTTTAAGGGAATATAATGAACAGAATGACCAGATGGTCTTTGAGGACATTACCCTAAGAGCTCTTTTCTTCAGCTTGTTCATGACTGAGAATTGCTTGAGCCTTGCTCTCACAGTTTCACCCAAGGAAACATTTGGAGCCTTCTTTGCATTTTGTAACCAAGGATGTTCTGCATTTAAGTAGCAAATAGCAAGAAATATTTGCATCTCGTCATACATCAATTTTAAATTGTTCAAAAGTAGTTGTTCATTTAATACTTTAAAACATAAAAACACAGTATTCCACAAAAACTGAATGCTACCTAGCACTTGCTGAGCAGTAAGCCGCCGCTTGGGATCAGGGTCAAGCATCTTCCTTACAAGGTCCTTTGCATTATCAGAAACTTTAGGCCAAGGGTCCCTCTTAAAATCTAGAACAGACCGAATAATTGCCTGTGCAACTCCCTGTTCGGTTTCTGCATGGAGAAAGGAGAGAGTTTGAGATGAGAAAACCATAAAAAGATTGTGAAATGGTATAAATTATAGATCCACAATAAAAGAAGAGTGCATAAGGAAACTACTATTGAATCAAATCGCATGCAAGAGAATGTAAATAATATGCTACCCTTGGAAATTCAATGGGATGAATTCCATTTTGATGATGGCAAATGGGATCAATATCATGGATAACAATTCTGAGCTATCAAGTCGATTAATTGTCAAGAAATGAAACATGACAAATGAACACTTAGTTTGATGGCACTTATTTTTCCAATTGATAGCACACTTTTGTGCAACAAGCCATGGATGTATGATTCCTTCAGACATCTTGTTAGAAATGCGTAAATTAAAAAAAATTTACTTATATATAGCAAGTTATAGTGAACATTTGCAATCAAAAAAAGAAGTGCAACACCTTAAAGCCATTTTAATAATACTAAAGGTGGTCTTGATAGCTATCTTAGGTTACACTCTCATAGTAGAGAACAATTCAATTTTACAACATCACAAAAGCTAACCTGCCCAAAAAGGTGGGACACCACAAAGTAAGATGTAAAGGATTACTCCAGCGCTCCAAACATCTATTTCTGGTCCATAATTCCGTTTAAGCACCTCAGGAGCCATGTAGTATGGACTGCCAACAATCTCTGTAAATATTTCACCTGCAGAAATAAACAATTTCACCAACAAATAATAAGTTGATACCCATTTAGAAAATCCAAGAGAAGAAATAATCAAACGTGACAGCCATCAAGAGATATTACCAGGCTTAAAGAAAACTGAGAGTCCAAAATCAATTGCCTTCAATGGAGCTGTTTCCTTCTTGTTTGCAAACAGAAAGTTCTCAGGTTTAAGATCCCGATGCATCACACCTTGCTTGTGGCACATCTATAACACAACATTACACGTTAAAATTATTAACCAAAGCACAATGCATATGCAAATAATGGTAATCAAAGAGAAAGAATAATGCTAAGGTAATCCATTGACCTTTTCAACAAAAAAGAATCCCACATTAAATAGCATGTTAATGCTGGTCATAAGGTCCAGGCAAAAATGTAGCACTTCTATTGTTGTTATGCTGCTATTACTTCAGTTTTTGCATGAGGCAAGATAAATGAAGCATACAAAAATGTAGAATCTCATAAGATGGCATCAGGTGTTATTAAAAGAAGCCCTTCGATTGATTTTAGTCAATAAACTATTACAACAATACCAATATCACATGAAGAAAGTTTCAACTGTTCTCCAGGTCTAGTTCTCAGATAATTTATGCCAAAAAGGTAGTCTTCAAAGCCTATTGCGACAAATTGATATTGGAATAGATATGATGGGCAGAACCTAGAATGAATACTACTTCAGATAATTCATAATTAAGTATACCACTAGAGCGCGTGTTTATAACTGGATCCATGATACAAATTTATCTAACATGCCATATAGAAATTGATCAAACTTAGTAATCCCAAAGTATGCAAATTCATAAATACTCAGCCACATTTTTCAATTATCATGAATTCCATTACCTACGAGTTTATTATTAAACTCAAATCATAGATCTATTAGTTCACCACATAGAAACATCTAATAAAAAATCTATAACTTCTCCGAATAGAAACATCTAATAAAATACTTATTGCCAGATCTAAGCAGAATGAATTACTATAAAAAAAACCCAAAACTTACACACACTAACCTGAACAACCTCCACAATGGTCTTGGTGACAGCAGCAGCAGCCCTCTCAGTGTAATGGCCTCTAGCCACAATCCTATCAAACAATTCACCACCTTCACAAAGCTCCATAACCAAATGCACAGCACTGTCATCCTCATAAGTGTCCTTTAAACTCACAATATTCGGATGCTTTGGCAAATGCCTCATTATCTCAACTTCTCTCCTAACATCTTCTATATCAACAGCAGTCCTTAACTTCTTCTTTGAAATACTTTTACAAGCAAATGTGTCACCACTTTCTTTGTCCGTACACAAGTAGGTGATCCCAAACTCTCCGCGGCCCAGCTCCCGTCCCAGCTCGTACCTCTGCTCGATTTCCCGACCAGTGGGCTCTTTCAAAACGCTGAGTTTATGGCCACCGTTTCCCTGGTGATGGGCAGCGTAGTCGATTGCAAACGGGTTCTGTTTCTTCTTGTTCTGTTTTTTCTTCTCGTGTTTATCTGATTGTTGGGTTACACAGCAATTCCCCATAATGTTAGATCAACAAAAAGCTTGAATTAATCTTCCGCTCAAATGGGTATTAAGATTTCAAAAAAAAATTACGTTTCAGACCAAACAAAATCTTATCTTTTCAAGCCAATACAAAAAGGGAAATGTATGGTTTCGAACTCAAACAAAACAAATCTCAAGATCTAGCCTCAAATCTTAGATTTTGACAGAAACCCAGTTGTTAAACAACGTATTTTCCAATAAAACCCAAAAGCCCTTTTCGTAAGATGAAGATTTTGATTTTCCCGGAAAGTGAAAGAACATGCAGGGGAAAACAAAAAGGAGGGATGATGAATGAGAAATTGAGAGGAAATATATTGGCAGGAAGGAAGGGAAGTGAATGGTAATGGGAATGGTAATGGGAATGGGAATTTAGGAAGAAGGAAGGATTGAAGAGAGAAGGTCAAACATCTTTCCCAGAGACTTCCCTCCTAACCCTCTCCTTTCTCTTTCTGTTTCTCTCTCTAAAGAAATCATTTTTCTATAATCCAGAGAGAGACAGCGAAACCAAGATGACAACTCTTTTGTTGTTTTTCCTAAAATATCCAAAACCAAATTCAACGGTTTTTTTTTTTTTTTAATTAAAAAGCTGTGAAGGAACTTGTCAACATTGTCCCAATATTTCTCTTTAATTACGTATAGTGCCATTTCGGTTCCATTTACATCATCATGCCTGAGCCTGTATTGCAACGACAAAAACAACTTCTCAGCCCTTAGCTAGCAATTTGGTTAATACATAAAAACCACTATTGCAAATTAATTATATCCTTAAACATATAGTTTTTAACCAAAAAGATAATTTTCGTACAGTCAAATATAGGCACCATAATTCAAACTTTTGTATTGTATTTAAAAATTATAATATAATTTTACGATAATAAATAAAAGTCAACTCTAAATTTAATACTTATATTAAAAATTAAAAATTTTAATTTAATTACTATTATTTAGTAATTAAATAGATTATAATTTTTTATCGATTTAATTTTTTTATATTATAATATATTTTTATAATATTTATGATACTATCTACTAAAATATTAACAATATTTAAAATATTATATATTAAAATGTTAATCAATCTTAGTCAAAAATAATTAAATATTTTTTAAAATATGATAAATATAGTCAATTTTTAAAAAAATATAAGAAATTAATAAATTATAAATGAGTTAGTATATATAATTATTTAAATAGTTAATAATGTTATAAAAAATTTGAAATTTTGAATTTAATTTGAACACAATTATAAATGTATTATATTATGTTATTTATTTAATAATTATATTAGTTTATGTCAACTTAAAGTTATAAATTTAGTGTTAAATTTTTATCTATTTAATAAATTTGTGTCAAAAATTGTCATCCTTACTCAAACATTATGCCACCGTATACATAAACACAAATTAAAAAAAAAAAAAAGAATCTTTAGTTACTTACTTTCATGCACTACATTCAAATAATAGTAGGTAAAAACACAAAACTCTTATAAAGTAGTGATAGAGTAAAAACACAAGAATTCTATACTACTTTTCTATTATTATTTTTCTTTTTGGGAAAATTTTGATTTTTAAAAAAAATAATAATATAAAAATTATTATCTATTTAATTGTGTCTCCTCAGGAGTGAAAGTATAATGCATGTAATCCATTATGCTAGAACAAAAATGTGTGGTGTCAATTGGCTATAGGCCCTTAAACAAATAGTTGATAGTTCAAATAAATTAAAGGACAAAAGCCAGACAATGTGGACCAAACAATGCCCTATTACCCCAGCAATGGAAGGAATGGAGAATTTGATAGTTCAGAGACTCTTTTGATTACAAATTTATGCAACAAAGCAAGCAATCTATTCTCTTTTTTTTTTTTAATTAATTAAGTAACAATTATGATTCTATGACCATAATAAAGATCAACTATCTTTCTTCTTCAAACTGAAGGAAGCACTTTTTATTGGTAAGCATTCTGTGAAATCGTCATTCTCTGTAAATTTCATTATCATCATTATTAAATCGTTTTGGTCACCTTCACCATCATTCTCTCCATGACAAATGTGAACAGTATTTTCTTAATTTTTTTTTTTTTAAAATTCAGATATTATTTCCTTCACTTTACACGCTTCTTCTCTAATTGTAGGTACTAATTAATTCAACTGGTTAAATTGTAAACCAACACAAGAGGTTCTCTCACACAATTAGAAAGGAATTTAGTTTGTATTTTTGTGAAAATTAAAAATTTATATAATTTAATTTTTAATACAAGTATATTATCAATTTGTGGATATTCCTTTGTAATTGGTATAATTATTATTTTGAAAGGGAAAAAAATAGTAATATTATAAATTGTATGTATCGAGCATTGACTAATGAATCATAAATTCCTAAGGGTAAAGCAAAAACACTTGGGATTTTATTCACACTTGTAACCAACACAAACACACACAATTAACTTTTCCTTGAGCTGGATAAGTGCTTTCTGTTACTCAACTGAAATCCAATCTAAGGCTTTGTTTGGCAGAAGAAATTGACTCTTTTACAAGTCTTTTATTCTCGGCCAAACAACCAATTTCAGGTGACAACTTGTCACTCTAGCATACGGAAATCGTAGATCTAGTCCAGGGTGGATTCGACATTTCACAAAATTTCAGTTGCTTGCTATTCCGACTTTGTTGGATTGTATAATTTTCTAAATTAATTAATTAAAAAAAAAAACAAGGAGTCTTAAGTAAATTCGTAAGAAGCACACGTGACAAATTTCTATTGGACTAATTGTTTCCAGTTTAGACCATCTAGAAGGCAGCCAGCTATACCAGTTCTTGCTGTTAGTTTTGCACTTTTAACCCACATTACTCGGTGGTTTTACATTAATAACTCTCAATTTGAATTTGATATATGAACGGTCTTTTGTCGTAGACACACACAAAAAGCCTTTCCGCGTCTCGTTCCACGCAGTGTTAAAGAAAAGGGCATATTCGTCATTTAGGAGTTTCAGAGATGCATGAAAAGCACCGCCACCTTTTTGCCGGACGGTCAAACTCGTCGATTTTGACTCGGTGCTTTTTAACGTACTGTATTTAATTTTGGATTCACTCAGTTCCTTTCCATTCTGGACAGATTGTCACTTACTTTAATACCAAGTACAGTGTACATATACAATAATTTTTAAAAAAATTAATTAATTCTGATTGATACGATAATATTTTATAATAATTTTATATATTTTAAATAATTATTTTATTTTTATTTTAAATAATATAATATTTATTAATTAATTGGTGATCAATTAAAAAATAATTTAACAAAAACTTCACTTGTAATTTAACAAAGATTGGCTTGATCAATATCACTGACATTTTCTTTGTTGCATATTTCTTACTATCCAATTGAATTATTTTAATTTCATATTCAATGATACACTAATCAAGTCCTGTAATGGACAAAATCAAACAGTTTATAATGTAGTTAAGAAGATTTAATAAAGGGCAAAAGTCCCATAATATTATTAGATATTTATAATTAAATATTGATGTTTTTATTAATGAAAACAAATAAGAAGAGAGAGTTAGAATCATACATATTGAATCTATTTTTGTTCTCGACTAGGATTTTCTTACTAGCTTAAATGCAAACGGAGACTAACGAGTGCTTTGTAAACAATAAATTTGATGGTTATGGGAGATGTAGATAGCATATTTAAGAAAAAAAAATTAAAAATAATATAAATATTAAATGGGATAATTATGATACTTAATCGAATGTGTTTATATAATAAAAAATTTAAGTGAGATGTATTTATAAAGTATGGTACTACCTTTTCAATTAATCAAATCATATATGTTTATTTATTTATTCTTTTGTCGTTTTATTTTTATTATTAATTAATTTTAAATTAAATATATATAATTTAAAATACGCGTAATTTAACTAGATAGACACAAGAGACGTATATATTTTTATCTAAAATTTTATCTTTACGTAATTGTGATCATCTTTTAATTTGCTTTCTTATCCTTATCTAAAAATTATCTACTTAATTAAAATAAAAATTATAAACAAACATCTTTCATTTTCATAAATTTAATTTATAAATTAAAATATTTATTTTTTACTTAAAAGATTACGATCATTTCTTAATCAAAATTTTCATTGTTATATGAAAAAAAATTATTTAAAAAAATTATAACCATTTTTTAATTTACACTATAATTCTTATAAGAAAATATATTTATCTAGTTGAAAATATATTTATAAATAAATATTTTATTTTCATGAATTTAATTTTACATTTTATGTAATTATATTTTATTTTTTAAAAAAAATAAAATTAATGCTGCAAAAACATTTAATTGTTTGAAGGGGCAAAAAGGAAGGTTTGTTGCTTGGGGAATGGTCAAAAATGGCATTCAAAAACAAGTCACAAGATTGGTTCATGTCTATTAACCTCATCTCCAATTCCGATTGTATACAATAAAACAATTCATAAAATATTATTGTTGTGGATTGAGGTGTGGGCGGCGCCATGCGTTCATTTTTTGCTGACAAAAATGATTCAAATTAAAAAACCACAAAAAAAAACATGTTCAAATTTATTTGTGTAAGAATAAATATGATTAATGATTCCAATTTACTTGTATTGACAATTTGGAAAAGCTCAATGGTCGAGTAGTGGAGGTCAACAATGGAACAAAACAACATTTGGATATTGCAATATCCTAACTAGACAACTATACAAGTATTCCAATGCAATAAATTGTAATTTATTTGACTAGGCGGTAGTGGTAGTACACATAAAGATGATGATTGAAGGGTGGTTCGACTCCACCATTAGGGACAATAAGAATGGAACTCTCAAGGACAAAATTAAATTAAAGGTGGAAATTAAAAGGGAATGTAGTAGTAACAGCAATGGAATATTTAATCGCATCTGCCCAAAAGGAAAAGACTGCAAGCGAGGTTGAATTCTGGTTGGGTAGTAAAGCAACAAGCGTGGAGTGGATTCAATGACAATGGAACAGTATTATAAGCACATTACCATACTCCTATGAGTTGGTCAAAGTTTGCGACACATTTTTATTAGAATATGGTTGCTTTACTTTTCATGTGGCATCAAGAAATGGTGGTTAAAAAATAATAATAATAATAATAATAATAATAATTTTTTTTAAAAAAAAAACTATGAAGGAAAATCATGGAGGAGGGAGGAATTCTAGAACGGTGAAATGGAAGCCTAGAAAGAAAGTAAGTCAATACAAAAGCATTCTCTTGACTCTTGAATTTGGCCTTGATTGCTTCTCACGTTTTCTCTTAATTTTTTACTTTTAGTCTTCTAGAACCGACCCAAAAGAAGAGGAAGTATTCGCCACTAAGTACTTAAGGGTGGAATTCGATTAAGGGTGGAATTTGATTATGGTGTCGTGAATAAAATTCAACCCAAATTTAACTTGTATAATAATTTTATTATATCAAAAATTAATAATTTTAATTCAATATAATTATTAAATAATTAAATAAATTATAATTTTATTATATTTTTATATAATATTTATTATAAATAAATTAATATATTATAATAACTTAAATATTTAATCGTGTTTTAATAAATTTATATATCAATAATTTAAAATTTAAATATAAAATTATATTATATATTTAATAATTATATTATTTTATATTAACTTAAACTCATAAATTTGTGTAAATTTATCAATGTATAAAAAATTATCATTTTTATTAAAAATAAATTAATTCAATAAAAATTATTATTTATTTTTATAAAATTTAATTATATTACTTGATTGAATGTATACAATTGCATTGATTATTCTTTTACAAAGATATATATATATATAAATTTTTAGTTATATAATAATTTAATTACAAAAAATGTATAATATATTTAATTAATTATTGAATTAGTGTAATGTGTATTAAAAATTTGGTTAAATGATAAAAATTTTATAATTTTAAAATAATATTATAATTAAATAAGTTACTAAATTTCGAGTACATCGTAACCCAAAAGCAGAATACAATTAATGGTAAGAGGCAAGAAACATTCATTACAATAATTTGGTTTGTATAATAACATCAAAAGTATCTCAAACTTTTAATTTGGTAAGCAACGCAACCAAATCAACAAAATATGTTGGAGATCACAATGATCACATGTTTAATAAACTCAAGAGATTGTTAGCTGTAAACAACTAGGCACATGTATCACGTTTTTATAATGGTACTTTATAATTCTAACTTGAAAATCTTTGTGCAAAACTTAAATAAAATGTAAAATATTAAATTTTAGAAGAATGAATCCCACCAGAGACACGCAAGAATCGCTTGTTGCCTGGCTGGATAACCAAGACAGGTGTCTAGATGTAGACTTAGTCTTCGGTGACACGTGGCGTTTAACCCAAGTTATGATATTTTGTAACGGGAAGTCAACATCACGTGACAAAATACCCACTTTGTTCATGGAAGGTGAAAGTGAAATTAATTAAGTGGCACAAAATACCGAGCATAGAAAAATGGATTTTTACTTGTTCCATAAGAGAAGCCGAAAATCCGTCTAGATACTCTGTTTCTTTTGCACTCGCCACTTGTCTTTCATTTTGGTCAAAATTCAAATCAAGGCTATTCATATTCATTGGACCTTAGTTATTTGTTATTAAATAACAATTACAATTCCATTTTAATAAATAAATAAAATATGAATATTATTTATGAATTATCTAAATAACATAGCAGCCCTAATTTCCTCCTAAAAGGACAAAACCGCGTCTGCCATGAAGCCAAGAAAGGAAGGTTCTAACTTGAAAATAATCCTCGTTTCAGTCATGTAATGAAAATTAAGTTATCATCTTTTAAATTGAAAATTATCTTATTGCGATTATGTAAAGAAGAATTCCCAAGTCATAAGCAAGCATAAGCCTCTTGCTTAAATCTTCTCCCTAATTCTCCCAAAATAAATTGTTCTTTTTTAGGCAAAAATAAACAAATAAATAAATCTGGCATTTCATAATTTTTCTAATTTTGATAATATTTTTAACATTCAAATTGATTTACGAGATAAGAAGAAGTAAATCTCTCTCTAATATTTGCATGAGAAAAAATACTTCATCTCAAAACTAACCTTTTTATTTTCATATGTTCATCGATTTTTTTATAGAGTCTATTTTTAAAAGATTATCTTTGTTTCTGTTTATATCTCGGGTTGGAACAAATTACTATAATTCGTCCCCTTCTGCATATCAGTTGACATTTTTCAAATAATTTGCATTTCCTACAAACTTTGCATACCAGGGAACTTCAAACATTACTAAAATATCAAAATCAAGTTAATATGGATAATAATGTGCTTATGACTTAAAATATTCGACAGATACTGAATCTGCCATTACAACTCAACTAAAAATCTTCACCTGCCCATTTCCTAGCAGTGAATTGGCTACTGAACATCTTCAACATTATTACTACTTCAATGTCTCAAGCCTCTATAAACAATTATTATACGAGGAAAACTCAACGTGCCCGAATTTTCCTAAAGAATCTCAGTGTATAAAACTGCCATGTGAAGGGGCTTCAAATGGGGCAAGAATTGAGACGTATCGAATTGCGTAAGTATGTAGCTTCACCATATTGGGATTAATTATGAAAGGAAAGCTTGATTGACTTATCCGCAATGCATAAATCTGCAGTATAATTACCTCCTCTTTTTTGCTAACTTTGGATATTTGCACATTCGGATACTTAAGGGAGTGACCTCCACTAGTTCCTCTTCTTGAATGTATTCTATACAATCGTCCAGACTGTAATCCAGTGGTGTATCAAGAACCACTGTGTAAAATAAAATTCTGAATTAGTAAATGCAACAGACCAAACTTCAGTAATCTAATGCATGAACTTGTAAAAATAATAAATTTAAAGAGTCAACCAAAGAGGCAAAATATGAGAGGGAGAAAACAATCGGAGATCACGAAAAAGATTCAGCTCAGTTAAACATTCGAGCCCATTGGACGCTGTTCCGAAGCTGCAACTCCAGTACCACAAAAACACCAAATCAAACTCAACAAAACCATTCAGACTTTCATTGCAAATAGGGTCCACTACTCTTGAACACAGTGAACTTGCGCAAAATGGAAACACTATAAAACAAGTATGGGTGCACATGCAAAAATATCTAACTGGGACCGAACCACTTCTGTTTCTTTCCAAGTCTTTGTTACAGTAGCAGTTGTCTCTTGATTCTGACGTGCCTTCGGCATTTCTTTATTTTATCATTTACTAGCCACACTCAAATCTATTTGAAACCTTAGTTATAGCTTAGACAAGTAAACAGGGGATCATCATGCGTGTAGTTCAGCAAATGCACATGCGACAGAAGAATGTACCCGGTGAACATAATTATAAAAATACAGTGTTCGTAAAGTAAATTAGAAGGGATCAGAAAGATCATTTTCCTAACATTTCATTTTGAACAATTTAGTGTAAATCCTTGTGCTCATTTTGAACAATTTAGCGTAAATCCTTGTGCCAATCCAAATTTAATCATTTCCATTGGAGAATACGAATGACAAGCAACTTCCTATCATAAGCGTTAAAATTAAAATTAGTGCATGTGATAAGTTATACATATGGCAATTAAAAAGTCAAAACACTCCCCTACCCACTCTCATTTTTGGTGTACTCTTTTCCATGGCAGAAGGGTAAAACTCAAGCTGCTTCTCACCTGTCTGTTCTTTGTTGGATCGTATATTTTTGGCCACTTTTTTCTTACATACTTTAAGAGATAAGTCACCAGGACGCTGATGGATGTCTACCATTTGACCTCTGTAGGCTTCCACACCTGGACCAATAAACATCTGCTCCCTTCACCTGAGCTAGAGAGTGCATAAGAAGAAGTCTCTCCATCCTCAAAGGCAACCTGAAAATCAGTCGAGTGATTTAATTTGGTGCGTGCACATAGGTAGGAGACCTTCACATTCCCACAAGACATCGGAAGTCCATTACATTTTAATAAATAGAACCACAAAATCTTATGAGAAATAATTGTCTTTGCAAAAGCAAATAATCTATTTCACTAACAAATAACATATTGAACAAATTATAGTGAAGTTGATTGATCCAAATCCATGGAGTACTAAACCAGCTTAAAGAAAATGAAACATTTGTTTACTTTAAACTTTACTAAATTTAATTAATTTTTGCCAATTAATTAAGCCTAGTAATTATAATGTAAAAAAAAAATAAAGAAATTATAGAATTTTAATATAGTTTAAATTTTTCAATCCTATACACACAAGACCACGCTTAAAGAAAAATAATTCACTAAAAAAAAAATAATTATAAGCACTAATAGATTTAAACAAAATAATTTTTTTTTATATTTATTATCGTAATCTTGAATTTTCTTAAATAACTTTATTTAGTAAGATCATCTCATTTCAATGCATTGAATTTTCTTAAACTTAAATTAGTAAGATTCCCTTATTAATTACTTTTGAACTCCATTCAATAAACACGTCTTCAACTTGATTACACTTAAAAATACTCTCTCTAAGTTTATGAAATTAGATATAACAGACTTATAATATCCACTAAATTATTTTTCTTTTTAGTTCACAAGGATAGCATGAAATAACTTGGAAAACATAAAAGACTGGAAACAAAATTTGCTGCAACACATTTGCTGGGTGATCTCTTTATCATTCTTTTTTGGCTGCTATAGATATAAAAAAAGCACACATATATTTAGCAAAACCTTAACCTTAATTGTGTGTGATTTTATTTCCTAAACCAATAAAGAATGTAATTTTTCAATTAAGAAGAGTTCTTTCTTTAATAGAACTCTATTTGTTTTTTCTTTTTATTAGCAAAAAGTATTCAAAATTAAATTTTCTAAATTAATAAAAACATCATTAATGCCTAATATAATAAGAAAATCTAAAAATGCTCTTATTCTAAAACTTATTAAAGAACGAGTGAATCGTATTGTATTTATGGATAATAAACGACATTAATTAATATTCCATGTTGTAGCAAGATTGAATGTTGCAATAAGACTGGCAACACAATTTTGTAAAGGATGTTAATAATGCATTCCTTAACAATCTCCCCCTTAAATAAAACACATGCAATCAAATACTCAACAATCATACCCTCATAAACAAGCAATTAAATAATACATGCCCGAAATTCAAAATACTCTCTAAATATTTGAATATGTGCTGCTTATAAATATTACGTATTCCTTATTTTTGCCATAAAGTGCCAAAACCATATCAAAAATCTATCAATTATAACAAATTTAAAAATATTTGACACAAACAAAAAGACAACCAAAGATAAAAGGATTATCAATTATCCTACAAAGTATAATAGAAAACAAGTGCATATAGAAAAACAAGCAAACACAATAAAAGAAAAAATTTCAGTTTATCATTTGCAAAGTAAAGAAAATAGATTAGTGAAGATGAGAAGAACGTTGCAATAGAGCATCGGGAACCACTTTATGCCTTTTAGTGAAGCAAGGTTGGGAATCAGCACAATCATGATGCTGAGATTTTAGTGCTAAAACATTTGATGTTGGAGCAGTGGCTGTTGGAGTATGGGGCTTAGCTAGAATAGATTCAGTGCTTTATATTGGAATAGATTTAGTATTAGGACTAGGAACTGTTAGCTACAAAGGTTGATCATATGGAACTAGAGTACAAACAGGCACAAAATGCTACAAAGACTGTACTGGTAAAGTTCGAAGAGTAAAAAGTATTTATGAGAGTAGCAAATGTTCAATGTGTGATAGGCATTGTATAATATCAACGTGTTGCTCAATGAGAGTCTTCTGCTTATTTGCAATTGCTTAATTTTTTTTTCACTATGTTTCTCCAAGCAAGACTAGCTGAGTTCAGATATGGACTCGAAATTGATGTAGGTTGTTGATGAAATTAAACTTGAACATGTGTACGAGCTTTTAAAAACTTATTCAAAAGGTCAAAACTACAAGGAGCAATCGACAAATTTTTTGACTTACTTTTGATTATCCATAAGTAGCCTATAAATCAATAAGGGGAATGAAAGAGCATTTTTTGTACCCTTGCTTTTTACATGTGAGATAATAATAGAGAATATATGTCTCCTTAAATTAACAGGTTGTCCTTTACCTATTGCAACCAGCAATTGCCTAAGATCTTAAGAAACTATGCTATAATGCAAAGTTAGAGACCAATTTGTAATTGTATTGAGTGCAAGGCATGCTAGAAAGTGGTCATAGAGGATATTCTTAAATTTGTCTCAATAAGCTATGTTATAACAGATCAGTTAACTCAAAAGCTAACATATCAACAATTTTAGGAGGTATACTCAACAATAACTCCTCATCAAGGTCATCACAACCAAAATACTTGTTAATCACACTTGGAGAGAAATCAAACAAGTAACTTCTAACATAAACCTTGTAATATCATAGAGAGTAATGAAATCTAATTTTAGATGAGAGATTTGCATAAAACTCATATACAATAACCTTAACATATTGAAACACCCTAGATACATTTCCTAACAACTTATTTTTCATTAAAGCCTTAACTACACCAAAATATTAAATTGTTTTACTTGTAATACTCTTTTACCAATGAATTTTCATATAGTCATAATCAACATGAATTCTAATTTTCTATGGTGACAAAATGATTCAAATAGGCATTAGAAACACTAATAGCATATTTAAGAATTATCTTTTTTGCTTTTCGCTACTGAATAGAGATTTTGATTTGCACAAACTTGGAGCATTTTTTGATTTTGTTAGAATAACCAATGTTGGCTTAGGATTTGTTCTGACAAAAGAAAGAGGTCGTGTATTGTCGCTGGTCTCATCATTATTCTCACATTTTGAAGATCTTAATTTAGATGATGTTTATGAAAAAGAACTAAAAGCCCTAGCTTTGCCTTTTTGTTTTTGATGGATGTTCTTTATTAGTTTTGAACTAAAATCAATCTTTAGATCTTTCTTTTGATCGAAATTGAATGAAACAACATCTGATATTGTGGTTTTCTGCCCAGAAACATGAGTAGTCTTTTTAAATTAAAATGTTGATATCTTAGATACTGTTAAAGCTTTCTCAGTTGCTTTTCTAATTGGTGGCGAAGGTGACTTGTCGATGTTGGCTTTTGGCTTCTTGGAACTCGTCGATGTGAGGGGATTGTTGTGAGTTTTCACCACTGTAGTCACCTTAAGTAATGCAAAAACACAAAACAAAAGAGAAGAAGTGGCGTTAGACCAAAATTGGAGAATGACAAGCCAAAGCCAAGTTCAAATAAACATGGTAAATTTTGATTGAACCCCTGTAAATATATTTTTTTTTTTAATTTGCATTAAGGCTCACACATAGTCAAAATAGATCATGCACATGTGTATAAAATTAACTTCCAATTTGACTCATAAATTAAAAAAATTTGTACAAGTCAATCCACTAAAAAATTAAAGCAATTAAAGAAAATAAAATAAAAATAGAATTTAACTTTAAGAAAAGAATAAATTATGCAGCATGATTTTTCAAAAAAATTTTAATTTAAAATGTATGATTAATTAAAATTGAGAGTTCTACAATTTCACATCATAGTATGATAAACATATATCTTGAATTTCGTGTGTGTGTGTGTATAAATTGACTCAAAATTTTTTCTTAATTTTATCGATATCAATAATTCAAGTTTAAAATATCGAATGAGCGAGTCAAATTGGCCATATTATTTTGATTTTAATTTTATTCTATAAACTCAACATAAATATGAATGAGCAATACATATTGTATCTTATTACTACATTCACTTTTCTTTTTCTTTTTTTTTTTTATTTTTTAAAATTAATCGCTTTTACTCTATCTTTAGGGCAACTCTTTTCTCATGGTAGATCGTCCTTTACATATTGACGATACATAGGCTCAAATTACTCATGGATAGTTTCATGCAATAATATAGATAGATTTTTCTAATTATAAAGTATCACAAAATTTTTTTAAGATAATAATCTAGGCAAATACTCATAGCTCAATTGAACATTTTATTTTTAAATTATATTAATTTCAAAAATCAAGTTTAGACCATGAGTTCAATCTTATATAAATGCATAAAAGTTAGTTCACAATTTGTCTATTTTATATCATGACTTGAAATGTTCGAACTCATATAATAACAATCAATACATAATTGACAATTTTAAACCATATGGCAAAACAATTCCTTTCAAACATAATTAAGATATTTATAAAATAGAATCACATAGAGCATAACTCTAAAACTTTGCGTAATGATTTAAATCTAAATGTATCAAGAAATTTGGTAAAGATGTTAGCAAGTTGATACTTGGTTTCTATATGTTCTAAGGTGACAATTTTATTTTCTACCAAATCTCTTATAAAGTGATGTCTAATGCTAATTTATTTTTATCTTAAAATGCTACACGATAATTTTAGAAATATTTATTACACTTGAATTGTCGCAATAAACAATTATGAAATCCTGATTAATACCATAATCCTTAAGCATTTGGTTTATCCATAGATGTTGTGCACAGCAGCTTCCTGAGGCGATGTACTTAACCTCAGCCATAGATAAAGAGATCAAATTTTGCTTTTTACTATATAATGAAATCAATTTATTTCTAAGAAAGAAATAACCTCTAATTGTGCTCTCAACTTAAACTAGACTTACAAGATCTATATGAAATAATTGTAGCATCTTTGTTGTAGTCATATGTTAAACCACTTTATGTTGTGACTTAAGCTATTTTTTGAATTGGCATGGACCACATATTTCATATTGCTTTTTATTGTTTTGGAATCCCATACACAGTACCTGTATTCACAATTTTAGTTAGATTTTTATAATTCAAATGACCAAACTCTTGACGCTATATTCCTATGTCATCGTAATCAATTATATGATATGTGTGGATGCGACAAAATTTAACAAGTATCAGATGATCTAATTCCTTTCAAAACACAATTATCAGATTTATCAAATAATTGACACTTATCATGTATAAATTTTATACAAAAATTATTATTACAAATCAGACTAATGCTAAATAAATTTGCTTTCACGGTCTTAATATGAAACACATTCTTCAGTTTTAGAAATCTATCTACATCAAGTGTCTATTTTCTAATGATTTGCTTTACAGCACCATCTCTAAATGTTATATGTTCCTTGAATTATTTTTCACAGTCCACCAAATTCTCATGATTTCGTACATATATTTAAAGCATCCACTATCAAAATACTAAGTATTAGTAGCATATACTTTCAATGAAGTATAAGTAACCAAGCAATTAATTTTTGATTTTTTTACCCATATTTTTCTAATCTTAAAAGTAGTCTTAAGTTTAAATGTTAAGTTATTTTTAAAAATTTTTGAAACTTAAAGCAACTTGGTTATATATGACCTCTTAAGTTATAATAATGATAGATAACAAAAAATTTTCTCATTTTACATTTGAATCCATCATAGTGACTTGTAAGTTTACTTTTAATCATATTGGAAGATTAAAATTGAAAAGGTGCATCTTTCACAAATAAAATTTTAGAACATGATGACTTTTCTTCAATATATCTAAATTCTTGATGATCATTACCATGTTTACCTAAAAGTTAAAATATGATCAAGTTTTAACATATCAAAATTTAGCATGTTCAAGAATTTCTAAGTGTAGTCAAGTTTATATTTCAACTTAATGATTCTTTTATCTTTCTTAGCAATAATCATATCCATTGAGCTCACCATTTTTTTTTTGTTTTGCTTCATGTTGTTCTTTTAGAAGGATACTTGTTTTTTAAAAACTTTATTTCAATTGCACAATTCTATCCACTTATAAAACATCAATTTATAAGAAACCTGAATTATTTTCATATTTAATTCACTTTTTACATCATTTTTATCAGAATTAGTTTCATCGAGACCAACTTTTGAGTTAACCATTTTTTATATTTTGTTATAACAAACATTTCTCTTGTTATAACAAAACTGAATTTTTTCTTTTTTTTTTTTTCAAAATGTGAGTGTACATTAAATGCAATGTAATTACTTATATTTTTTTTTTACCTTTCTTTCTCTAATTCTTCATCACTTTACATAATGTTTAGAGATTTTGACGACTTCTTGAACGTGTTAGCACATTCAGTTTGTACGTGTTTGAAACATTTACATTCTTTGCATTGAATACCATGTCTTTTGTTAGTGTCAAAAAAATTCATGGGAAACTTACCTTTTGAAGAAAATTTAGATATTTACTTTTTTTTTTAATCTGTCCTATTCTCCTAAAAACTTTGCTAAAATTTTTGTAAGAAGTGCAATAGCCTTAGAAATTTCTATTTAGATAAGATATAAGATAATAAAATTTATTTTTTCAAATGTCATCTAAGTGAACATATTTAAAAAAAAAATTAGTTCATATGAAATATAAAATAATAAAATTTGAATATTTATTAAAAGTTTGCTTTTATGTTTAGTACTATTTAAATATTTTAATATTTCTAAATATAATGAAATTTTAATCTCAAAATAAAAATTGATAAAAAATAAATTACAAACATAAAACAATTGTCATATTCCACTTATTGACAATGCATTTTTCTGGATTATTAAAATTTATAATATTTTGTAAATCAATTCCCATATAATACAAAAAAAATAATTCTATTATAAAAATTATATATTAATTTTTATATCAATTTTTTTTTTTTATTTTCGTTTTGAACTGGCATCCAAATTTCAATAACCATAGTGTGAATTTATACTTGTCATGTTAAACACATGCTGATGATCATGATTATTATCAGAAAAAAAGACATATAAATGGATGCATAAAAATTTACATTCATATAAACTAAAAGATAATAAAATTTAATTATTAAAAAAAGGCATAAAAATATATGTATAAAAAATTTATGATTATATGATATATAATATATTAAAATTTGAATAATTTTAATTTTGATTTTTATTTCAAACTAAAATTAAAATATTGGAGGAAACTAATAATTTTATTAATTATGATTTTATACATATCTATATGTTATTAAACTAAAAATTCTTAGTAAATAAAATGCATAAAATTTTTATTTCAATCAATAATTTTTTGAAAGAAAATTTTATTCATTCATGAACAATTCTTATTTCTTGTTAGAAAAATATTTCATATAAATAAATAATATTAATTTTAAACTTTTTTAGGTGTACTTAGCCAATGATAAAATAGTATTAATGTAAATTTTATTTTTGAATATCGAGATTAATAATATATATAATTCTTTTTTTTTTAAATATACTTTTATGTTTATATATAATGAAATTCTTTCAATTCTATGAATACGGAATATTTCACGTGTACACTTTACTATTGCCTTAATACACACAACTATTCCTTAATACACACATTTTTGTATGTTTGCAATGCTTAGAATTTCAAATATTTTGATAAAATCAAATGCATGCTTTTTTTTGCCAACTTACTCAAATGTTCGGTATTTCCTGAACAATCTTTTGCACCCAATTTTAGTTCCATTTTAAATGTTTCATCTTGCGAACAAACTCTTCTATTCGATGACCGGCCTCAGCTCCTCAAAATCTCGATTGGGGTCAAGAGATTTAAAGCTGGGTCAAGCTTTTCATGCTTTTATACTGAAATTAGGCTCTCAAAATGACAAGTTTCAAGCTAATAACTATCTATAACTCACAGTTGAGCAATCATAAAAATTGTGGAGATCAAAGGAGAGATAAGGCAGGCCTAAAATCTTGGAGTAACAAGGTGGCATATCTTCACAATTGGAGTAATAAGGAAGCACTTTTACATGTTCTATTATCAATTGGTGGAGAGAGTTTGAGTGGCAACATAGTTCTAAGTCCAGCTTGTTCAAACTGAATGGAAGTCCAAGGGGATGTAACAACTGTTTATGAGATCACAACAAATTTGGAGGATCTCGGTTTTGAAGTGATTGCATCCATGTCAGCCACTAGTTCATAACAACAATTCAAATAAGATGTATTAGTCAAAGATAGTTTAGCTTGAATAATTTTTATGCAGTTTAGTTTAGCTTGAATTATTTTTATGCAGTTTTTGCGCCGAGTAGTTAGCTTAGCTTAGTCTATTTAAATAACGTCTTTGTAAGGTCTTGTTAGTGGTGCTCACGTTTCTTTAAAAAAAAATTCAAAAAATAAATAACAGACTATTATTGTCACTTTCAATTTCTTTTTTTATCTTCTTGGTATTTCTTTTTTTTTTTTTTTTTATTCTTGGTATCAAAGCTGAAGGGAGCACTTGACAGACCACTCATTAAGTCTCAAAGCATAACATCTGGAACACAAACACAAACATTGACAGATGCAGTCCTTGCATAGCAAAAATTTGATAGGTTGCTTCGAGGTTGGCTCATCGGGACACTCTCAGAGGAAGCACTTGGCCTCGTTAGAAGCCTAGACACAGCTCACGCAGTCTGGGAAACCCTAAAAAATGAGTATGCCCAGGATTCTCAAGAAAGAGAATTTACAGTGAGACAGCAGGTGACATATCTACGTAAAGAAGAAGATAGAACTATTGGTGAGCACATAAGAACATTCAAAAGTCTCTATGACAATTTAGCAGCCATCAACGGACCACGATCAGACAAAGAGAAAGTTTTTTGTCTCCTTACCAGCTTTGGTCCACAATATGAACCCTTTATAACGACTATGCTCAAACCTCCAAGGCCAACCTATTCAGAGCTTGTTTCCCAACTTCAAAGTTTTGACCAGAGGCGCAACTGCTTTTTTGGACATACAGATGACCAGTTTCATCAATTCAAACCTCAACTGGTATTTTTTGGATAACAACAAAGACCACGACAATCTTTTTCTGCTTATCGTGGATCAGAGTCCTTTAACTCAACTAGACGTGACTTCCAAGCTTAACAACTGCAATACAACTAGAAGGATTTTAGTGACAATTCAGAATCTAGTTCCAAGACACGTCGACCTCCTCCACTCAGTGAACGTCAGATGATACCCATAAAAAGAGATATTATCACAAGGAACGATGCCAATATTGCAGAACAATAGGACACATTGCCAAAATTTGTTGGTGGATGCAAAAGAAAGCAATTACACAACATGATATTCCCCGAGCACTTGTAGCTCTCATGTTGGACAATGTAATAACTTATTCCGAATGAACATTCGACACAGGTGCATCTAATCACATGGCAGGTAAGTTACATATGCTTACTAATATAAAAGAATATAAAGGAACAGATATTGTTTTAAATGGAAATGGATCCTTCCTGCAAATTAGTTGTATAGGTGATTGGACTAAAAAAAAAAAAAACTGCTTTGCCACTTCAAAATGTTTTTTTTGTTCCCAACTTAATAAAAAATTTACTCTCGGTAAGTAAGTTAAGAACTCAGTTTCTTGTCAATTGTGAATTTTCTAATGTCATTTTTCATGTTAAGGATTGAGCAACGGGACAAATTCTGATAACAGGGATACGCAGGGGTGATGTTCGTGTTCTCTCCAACTCCCCAGAACTTTATTTTTCTAGCAGACACAAATCTGGCACAGGCAGGGGTGATCTTTATGTTCTCTCCAACTAGCTAGAACAGGCACAAATCTAGCACAGCAAAAGTGTGGCATCAATGCTTGGGACATCCACAAGTGTCTAGTTTATAGTTGTTAAAAAATAATGGTATTTTCAAATACCTTTTTTGCGGTTTGGTAAAATAATATATAAGGTTTTACAAAATTAACAAAAAATATTCTTAAATAATAATTAAAATAATAAAATAATTAAAATATATTTATATATAATTTTAAATATTAATAGTATTTTTTACATCCCTTAAAATTTTAAAAATTAATAAAAATTATTTTTATATTTTAATATTTAATTTGATTTAAGAAATATATAAAAAACTAAATGATATGAATATATATATACATAAATAAGTATTATAAATTATTTATTTTTATCTAAGTATTTTAACTATTATAAATATTTTTATGATTATTAAAATTAATTAAATTAAAAATTTTTATTTTAAAAAAATAAGAATTTAAAATTTTATATTTACAAATGTTTGATTTATTCAATTCTTTTTTTTTAAAGAAAATAAAAATAAAAATTTCTAATTTAACTAATTTTAATTATTATAAAAATATTTCAGAATAGTTAAAATAATTTTATACAAATAAATAATTTATAATATATATATTCATATCATTTAGTTTTATATATGTTTATTAAATTAATTATTTATAATTTAACATGAGTAAATAATTTATAATATTATTTTATTAAAATTAGCACATAATTTATGCATATTTATTAAATTAAATATTAAAATATAAAAATAATTTTTAGGAATACTTTTTGTTAATTTTTAAAATTTTAAGAAAAATATGTGTTAGTTTTTAAAATTTAGGTATATAAAAAATATTACTAATATTTAATATTATATCATATCATTTAGTGTTATATATATATATATTATAAATTATTTATAGTTTAACATGAGTAAATAATTTATAATATTATTTTATTAAAATTAGCACATAATTTATGCATATTTATTAAATTAAATATTAAAATATAAAAATAATTTTTAGGAATACTTTTTGTTAATTTTTAAAATTTTAAGAAAAATATGTGTTAGTTTTTAAAATTTAGGTATATAAAAAATATTACTAATATTTAAAATTATATATAAAGATATTTTAATTATTTTACTATTTTAGTTATTTTTAAAAAATATTTTTTATTAATTTTATGAAATCTAATATTTAAATATTATTTTGTCAAATCTCTGGGGAAGTATTAGAAAATACCCCTTAAAAAATAAAGGAGTCATTAATGTCTTAGAAGTTCCAAAACATCTTTGTGATAGTAGTCAGTTAGGAAAACTTAGTCAATTACCTTTTTTTTTTCTTCTCAACAATTAAGTACTCATGCTTTTGATAAAATCCATTGTGATGTATTGAGTACTGCTTATGTTTTATCTGTTGGAAAAATTTGTTATTATGCTTGTTTAGTTGATGATTTTTCTAAATATACTTAGATAATATAGTTGCATAATAAATATGAATTTGTTAATGCTTATTTTGCCTTCAAGTAGTATGTCACAAGGCAGTATGTCGCAAGACAATACAATACACACATTAAAGTTTTTCATTTTGATGGAGGTGGTGAGTTTTTGAACAAGAAATTATCTTTTCATTTTCTTGCAACAAGCATAATTCATCAAATTTCTTGTTCTTATACTCTAAAGTAGACAAGTATGGTAGAATCCTGTCTTAGAATTATTAAAGAATTAGGTATGACCATGCTATTTTATAGTGAAACTCCTTTGTTTTTATAGGTTAAAGCATTTATGATTGTTGTATATTTGATTAATCGTCTTCCTTTATCTACTCTGTTAGTCCATAAATGATTCAAATGTATAAGAAAGAGTTGTTGAATAAGCTATTTAAAAGGTGAATTAGTTAAGTGTTAGAGAAGTTAGTTGGGCAGTTAAAACTATTTTACAACTGTACACGAAGGGCTTCTTTTAACTGATCAATTTATTTCCTTTATAATTGAAAAAGACAGAAATTAAAGACAATAATTTTGTGACTGATAATCAATTGGTGGTGAAGAGAAGCAGAAAACAAAAAAAGGGGAGAATTATCAGTGATAGAAAAGTGCAGGTTTCTTGATTATCATTTTCCTTTCTTCACTACTGTGTAGTCTTATGATTGTAATATGGATATTCTTTTATTATTAAGTAATAAAAAGAGAGTTGAGATATGTTCATTCATGAATGTAAGCATGTATAGTTGAACCACATAAACCATGTGTTTGTTTTCCTTTTTTGTGTGATTTTTCTGATTTGATCAGTTTTGATTAACATTCTCAATTCTTGGTTGATCAAATTGAGACCTGTTTTGCATTTATTTAATATATAGTTAAGCAAGATTTTCTTGTAAATTTCACTACACACTCTTAATTTTGAAACATTATATTTTAAATTACCTAGATCATAACTAATACATTCTACATTAAGAGTCTTTGGATCAAAATGCTTTTATTACACATGGGACACAAAACAAAATAAGTTTGATCTTAAGACAGTACCATGTGTTTGTGAGGGCTAAAGTGACAAATGTAAAGGATATAAATGCTTTCAGCCAATAAGCAAAAAATTTATTATGTCACATCTTATGCTTTTCGACAAGATAACGTTCTCTTATAAGAGTTTCAACTCTACTAGAAAAGTTCCTGCAAAGTCTCATGTTCTATCAGTTTTTGATTCTTAGTTACCACCAATAACTAACCATGTTAATTTTGTAAGACAATCTTCACCTTCTAAGGTATCACCATGTACAAGTCTTTTATTGTTAATCAACACCACCACAACAAATCATTTTCCTTCTGTTGTAACAAAAATACTATCTTCTTTCACATAATCAAAAAGTCATCTTTCTTTATTTGAAAATCTTTCATCACCAATCCGAGATATAAACTTCAATTCGATTACGTCTTCACATCAAATCGTATCTAATTTTGATCATATTCTTCACATAGATATTTCTTTATAATCTGGCTCTTAGCCAATGCTAATGACCCACCCAAATATTGACAACTCATAGCTCCGATTTGGACATAAGCGACTTATGATTATTGGTTCTCGTCTGGGAGTAGTTAAACGAAATCTAAAATATGCCCTAACTTGCTTAACTTTTACCATTCCTCGTGAGCTTTATAATATTCAAATTGCTTTAAATCGTCTAAGATGGAAAGTTACAATGGATGAAGAGCTTATTATACTTCATAAAAATCAAACCTAACAACTTATTCCTTGGTCTCCTAATATGCATGTCATTGGGTCAAAATGGACGTTTAAACCAAAACTCAAACCTAATGGCTCACTAAACTGACTTAAAGCATGATTAGTTGTGAAGAGTTACCATCATATTGATAGTATGGATTTACAGAAACTTTTGCTCAAGTTATTAAAATAAGAACCATATGTTTGATTCTTATTGTTGCTTTTGTTCAGAAATGGCCTATTTAATAACTTGATGTGAAAAATAGTTTTTTACATGGATTAATTTCTGAAGACATGTATATAGAATAACCTCCTAGAATGATTAATTCTCAATATCCAACATATGTGTGCATGCTTCAAAGAGCTTTGTATAGCCTAAAACAGACACCTTAAGTATGGTTTGATTATTTTAGTGCTATGGTTTGATTGTTTTAGTGCTTTTTTGCTAAGATTTGGTTTTATGTGTAGTTTAGTTGATCCATCCTTAGTCATTTGTCATTCTAACTTTGGCTCGCTAATTCAACTTCTTATGTATATGACATGTTAATCACAAGGTCAATGTTAGAGCTTGTTAATACTTCTATTCAGCTTCTCAGTAGTAAGTTTGTTATATAGGATCTAGAACCTATCCATCACTTTTTCAGAATCAAAATTTGTGGCATAAATGATGGACTTCATTTGTCATAATCTCATTATGCTCTTACCTTACTAGAAAAGACAAAAATGTTTAACTATAAATCTATAAGTACACCCTTTAAATCGAAAAAAATATTTACTCCAAATGCAAAATTTTTAGATGATTTAAGCTATTTTCAAGAAATTGTTAGCATACTATAATATCTTACCATTACTCAACCAAACCTCTCCTTTTATGTCAACTATAAGTCATAGTTTTGCTACTAGCAGTAACAGCTAGTAAATAATAGAAAATGACAGCAAAATCTCCTAAAAACCTACTCAATAACATATAATACTCATGCAACTTTGAACACTTTAACTATAGACTTAAAAACATGTTTCTGAGTATGCAACATTAATACCATGTGTGCAGCTACCTCTGCTAGCCATATCAGCAGCTATATTAACAACTTTGCAACTATTGATGCATACATTCAACACACCTCTTTGCATCAATAGATGGAAATTCTAAGTTTCTCTCTTAAAAACTTAAATCTATTTCTAGAAAGAGTTTTAGTGAAAATATCTACTAGTTAATTTTTAATTTTGAAATACTTCAAACATACTGCACCATTCTTTTGAACATATTTAAGAAAGAACAACTTTATACTGAAATACTTAATTTTTTCATGAAAAATTAGGTTGTTGGAGATGCTGCATGGTTGTCTACCATCACCTTTGTACTCATATCTTGTTCCAAGTTCAAATTAATTAGAACTTTTCTTAGCCATAAGGCCTGAAAAACAACTGTTGTGGTTATTATAAACTCTACTTCAGCTGTTGATTATGCAACTATTTCATTTTTTTTTTAACATCAAATGAATACCTCTGGTCCAAAGCTGAAACAATAACTTAAGATATTTTCCATGTTGTCTAAAGATTTTGCCTAATCATTGTCAAAGTAACCTTGCAGTTTAAAACTTTTTGATGAATAGAATTTGATACCATAACTTAAGGTTCCCTTGACATACCTTAGAACTTTTTTTGTTACTTTAAAATAAAATTCATTTGCATAATTCATAAATATTGAAAGTACACTTATAGCATAAAAGATATTTGGTCTTGTTATTATGAGATATATTAAGTAGCCAATTAAACTTTTGTAGAGTGGTCCATCCACTTGTTTTACTCCACCATCCTTGCACAACTTCTCCTTTTAACACATAAGAGTGCTCATACTTTTACAGTTCTCTATGTTAAATTCTTTTAAGAACTCTTTTGCATATTTCCTTTAACAGATGAAAATCTCATCCTTTTTCTACTTAATTTCCATTACAAGGAAGTAAGACATTTCTCCCAGGTCTGTTATCTCAAAAACTTGCATCACATCTTTTTTGAATTACTGAATAAGTTCAACATTACTGCTTGTAACTAAGAGATTATCAATATACAAGGAAATCACAATAAAGTTAGCTTAATCACCTTTAATATATAAAATAAATTCACTAAAACTTTTAACAAAACTTAATTTCAACAAGTACTTATCAATTCTACTGTACCAAGCTCTTGAGGCATATTTTAAACCATATAAAGCATTTTTTTAATAAATAGACCTTATCTTCATGCTATTTCACAACAAAACCTTCAGATTGCTCAACATAGATTTCTTCCTCCAAAAATTCATTTAAAAATGCTAACTTGATATTAAGTTGTTAGATTTTCTATCATTTCTGTGTTTAGCCTTGCAACAAGAGCAAATGTATCAAAGAAATCTACTCCAAAAATTTGAACATACCCTTTTACCACTAATTTTGCTTTATACTTGTTAATTGAGCCATTTACATTTAGCTTTGTTTTAAACATTCACTTGATTCCAATTACTTTTTTATATTTAGGTTTTTGAACTAGTTCCTAAACCTACTTTTTTTAATCATGGAAAGCTCCTTCTGCATTGCACTTCTCCACTTAGGATCCTTTTCAAATTTTCAATACTCTTCTGGTTTAAGAACAATAACATTGTATTTTTGATAAACATCAAAAAGTAATCTAATGTCTTTTATAGGAGGTTCATTGACTAACTCATCTTGATTTTGTAGAGAATTAGTAATCAACTTCTTTTCTCCATTATTCCAGCTCCATTATTCATTTTTCATAAAGTGAACATTCTTACTTATTAAAACTTTCCTTGTGAGAGGTTGAAAAACTCTATAAGCCTTAAATATTGAGCTATATATCACAAAAATACTAGGTTTAACTTTTTTGCCTAACTTGTCTCTTTTAATCTGTGGCACATAAGTAAAACACAAGCATTCAAACACTTTAAAAATTTTCAAAAAGGGTTTATAACCATACCAAGCATCAAAAGGAGTCTTTTCATTTACTACTTTGGTGGGAAATCTATTTAACAAAAATACTATAGTGTTTGTAGCCTTTGCCCAATACTCTTTAGGCAACTTTTTCTTATAAAGCATGCATCTAACCATTTTCATTATCATTCTATTCTTTTTTTCTCTGACTTCATTTTGTTGTGAAGTGAATAAAGCTATAAATTGATGTTCAATGCCTACCTCCTCACAAAATAAATGGAATTGTTTTGAGGTGTACTCCTTGCTATTATCAAATCTCATAATTTAGATCAACCACTTTAGTTCTCAATCCACTGCTTGAATCGCTAAAACACACCTGCAACCTCTAACTTGAACTTGGAGAAATAAATTCAGTACATTCTGATAAAATCATCTATAAAGGCAATGTAATATTTACTCCTTTTGAGAGAAGATATCCTCTGAAGTCCTGCTAAATTTGTGCAAATTAGTTGTAGCCTCTTAGTTACTCTCCAAAGTGCTTGTTTGAAAGGTAATCTTGCTTGCTTGCCATATCAAAAAGCTCTATAGCTTAGTAATTTAGTCTCTAGGTGAGGTAAGTCTTGAACTAACTCCTTCCTTTGCATATTTAGCACTGCAGCATGTTGAAAATGGCTTAGCCGTTTGTGCTAAGTCTCGATGTTACTTACTGTAATGGGATAAATTGCTTGCTCCTCCTTCATTGGATTAAGTGAGAAGCTTTTACCTCTCATTTTGATTTTGAAAGCTTCTTTATCATTGGCATCTTTGATTAAACTATTTATTTTTAATCCTTTCTTAATTAATTGTCCCACACTTAGCAAATTTTGGTTAATATCAAGTACATATAAAACGTTAGTAATTAATTTTGTACCTGTGCAACTTTGAATAGCTACAGTTCTCTTTTCTTTGACAAAAATGAGCTCACCATTGCCAATTCTGACTTTTGACACATCTGATCTATTCAGCTCTCTAAAAAGCTCTTGATCATAAGTCATGTGATTAGTACAACCATTATCTATTAGCCAACAGTGGTACAACCACTATCCATTAGCTAACATTCACTTAAGCTACTACTTATAAAACAAGTTGTTACAAATAATTGCTCTTCCTTCTCATGCTGATCTGTAACTTGAGCCTTATTTTTTTGCTGAAAATTAATTTTACATATTTTCTCATGATGTCCCAGCTTGTTGCACTTATTATACTTGACATTAGGTTTTTTCTAACACTTAAAAGGAGAATGACCTTTTTTGTCACAATGTCTATAAGAAGAAAATATTTTTTTTTCCATTACTGTTGTTGGTGTTAGTAGCTGCTTCTAGTGTGTTGGAATTCTTTTTTTCTTTTTATTTTTCTTGCCTTTTTCTCCTTAGTTTATTAATTATTTAACTTGTAATGCTCTTTCTAAAAAACCTTCAGCCTTTATTATTCTTTTTTCTTCTTGGGCCAATAAAGTATTTATAAGTTTGAAAAGGTAATTCTTGACAGATCTTTAGTATTCTCCAAGGAAGAAATAATAACTTCAAATCTTTCAGGGATAATTACAAGTATTTTCCAAACTATTCTAGAATAAAAAAATTTAGAACCAAGCAATCTTACTTTATTAACAATGCTAAAAAGTTTATCAGTATACTCTTTGATTGTCTCTAACTTCTTTATTTTCTGCATCTCATATTCTCTGATCAAATTCAGCACTTGCATTCTTTTGATCCTTTCATCTCCTTCATATTCATTTTTGAGAAAATTATAGATTTCAAATGTTGAATTCATGGTCATGATACTGGTAAAAATTACTGATGAGACAACAACAAACAAAATAGCTCTTTCTTTTGACTTTCCTACTTTTTTTCTCTTATAATTTTTGAGCTGAACCAATGTTGGATTGTCTAACAATGAAAGAACTTTATAGTCTTCCTCAACAGCTTTCTAAAGATCATTTGCCTCTAGTTATGTCTCCATTCTAACTGCCTAAACATGATAATTATCACTATTAAACATAGGTTGTGCTAGTGCTATAAAAGGTGTTTCAAAATTCATATATTTAACGAATTGAAGCTAGGTGTTTAGGCCTTTTGGTAGGATACACTTGATTCACTCACAAGTCCCTTTAAGAAAAGAGCTATGATACCAATTTGTAGGTTTTTTGGATTTAGTTAAACTCAACTAAGAACAAGTGGAAGAGAGCATATAAAGAACAAAAGAAAAAATTAGAGAAGATTATTTTTTCATTGAATAATGATCAGCTTAAATATCTAATTCTATAATCATAAAAGTAGAAATAAAAGTAACAAACTTTTTAAATTTTTTGCCACTAGCAGTAACAACTAGTAAATAACAGAAAATGACAACAAAATCTCCTAAAAACTTAGAACATAAATTGCTCATGCAACTTTGAACACTTCAACTACAGACCTAAAAATATATTTCTGAACTTGCAGCATTAATACCATGTGTGCAACCACCTCTACTAGCCACATCAGCAGCCATTTCAGCAACTCTATAGCTACTGATTTACACATTCAACAACATGGACGACTTTCATTGTAAAAGATCTATGTATTCCACTTTCTTCTCCTGTTACATAATATTGTGACAACCTTAGTGCTTTTCACATGATTGTCAATCTAGTTTTTCATGTATGCAGTAAACACATTGAATTGGATTATTATTTTGCACATTACTTTTTGTCTTTTAGTCACTCGATATATCTCTACCATAGAACAACATGTCAATCTATTTACTAAACCATTGTCCAAGGCAACTCTCCAATGTTTTTGCATCAAATGCCTCCATTTTGGACATTGTTTGTAGAAGGGTATTGACAACTCACGGCTCGACAATCATAAAAATTATGGAGATCAAAGGAGAGATAAGGCATGCCTAAAATCTTGGAGCAACAAAGCGGCATATCTTCATAATTGAAGTAATACGGAAGCACTTTTACGTGTTCTGTTATCAATTGGTGGAGAGAGTTTAAGTGGCAAGAGAGTTCTAAGTCCAGCTTGTTCAAACTGAATAGAAGTCCAAGGAGATGTAACAACTGTGCATGAGACCACAACAAATTCGGAGGATTTTAGTTTGAAGTGATTGCATCCATGTTAGCCACTAGTTCACAACAAAGTGTTTCATGGCTTAGCTTAGAAAGATGTTTGATGTTTGAATTTAATGATTTTAGAATGCATTAAGGTGGGATATGGTGAGAAAGCTTTTAGGTCTTTGTTAATTTGTTAGCTTCTAACTTTGAGCCAACTAATTATAGGTTCACCAACATAATGAGTGCGTGCATGAAAATTTATGTGTTGAGGAAGGCCGGCAATTACATGGTGTTGTTGTTAAGTAAGGTTACATGAGTGAGATTTCAGTTGGAAATGCCGTAGTTACAGTTGAAGAGAGTGGCACTGATTTGGCAGCCACATAGGCTCTTGACAGACTTAGCAAACATGGCAGACACCTCAGCTTATCACTATGCAGCACATCTTGACCGGTTAGTGAAATACAACCTCATTCCTACCTGACACCAGGCAACCTTGCGGCTCATAACTCACCTGCACAATTGAGAATAAAGGATTCAAGGACAACAGAGGACCACCAGCATAACAAACCAATCATGACAGCAATGCACAAATGATTTCATAGTACTAGATATTTGTATGCTATTTGTATATATTATGACAAAAATGGCAGTTGTATTCTTAGTGCAAAATATGCCACAACTCTCAATATAAATATGTAATGTTTCTGCTGTGCAAAATACTCCTCTTTAGCTTTTCATATTTAACCGTTACAATGTACGGGAAGCATGAGATGGTTCAAGAAGCTGAGAGAACGTTTATTGCAATGAGTGAGAGGAATTTGATTTCTTGGACTGCACTTATATCAGACTATGTGAGGAGCGGTTATGGTGATAAAGCCCTAAATAGTTTCTTGGAATCGCTTGAGCTTGGTATTTTTTGTGACTCTAGTTGTTTAGAAACCGTGATTGATGGCTGCTCGGAGTGCTCAAACTTGGAATTTGGACTCCAACTTCATGGATTTGTAATAAAGCTTGCTCATGCTCGTGATGTCATTGGGGGACTGCTTTGGTTGATTTATATGGCAACTGTGGGACCTAAGGTCAGCAAGAATGGTGTTTGCTGGTCTCTCATGTAAAATTACTGCTTCATTGAATGCAATTCTAGTTGGAATCACGGAAACCAATGCAAATGATGAAGAAGAAGATGCCAGGATTTTGTTTATCAGTATAGATTTGCTGGTTGAAGCCAGGTCTGGTGACTTTTTTACGGCTCTTAATTTATCTGCTAATCAAGCTTGTTTAGTCAGTGGTAGTATTCATGCCTATACCATTAAAACAGGGCAAGAAGCGGATTTAAGAGTAGGTAATGCTTTAATTACCATTTATGCCAAATGTTGAAGTATTGAAGGTGCCTATCAGATTTTTAAGGGTATGAGTGGCCGCAGTTCAGTATCATGGAATTCTATGCTTTCTGTGTATGCCCTTCGTGGGCAAGCTAAAACAGCACTCATGATTTTCGAAGAGATGAAAAGAAATGGTTCTGCGCCAGATGGTATTACAATATTGGCTGTCCTTCAGGCCTTAATTTATTCTGGTTTATGGGAATATGGGATACAGTTGTTCAATGAAATTTAGCCGAGATATGGCATTAGGCCAATACTGAAGCACTTTGCTAGCATGGTTGATCTTTTAGGCAGGGCTGATCGTTTGTCAGAAGCTATGGATTTGTTAACAGTAGCCCTTTCTCAGAGTCGCCTCTTCCCTGGAGGACTTTGGTAATCATCTCAAAGCTAATGGAGGATTTAAATTTTGGCACGTTAGCTTCAAAACGCTTGCTTGATTTGGAACCCGAAGATGCTGGGCCTTACATGCTAGTTTCTAATATGTATGCCGGCAAAGGAATATTAGCTGAGGCAGCAAAAGCTAGAACAGGTATGAACGACTTGAAGTTAAGCAAAGAAGCAGGATGCAGCTGGATTGAGATTGATAACAAGGTTCAGCGTTTTGTGGCAAGCGGCAAAGACCATCCAGAAAGTGAAGAAATTTATACCCAGTTGTATCTATTAAGTGATGAAATGAAATTTCAGTTTGAAGATAGAACTCATCTCCATCTAATTTTGGACCCCGTTTAAGGAATAGGGAGCAAAAGGGTATCAGCCTTCTAACATCATGATGAATCAACGAAGCAAGTTTCCGTCACTCTACTGAGAACGGTTTTCATGACGAGCCTCTTTCATACAAATATAGGTACACTACGAACGTAAATCAAGGGTAAATACAAAACTTTTTCACTGTTGCAATTTAGTGAGATCTTGTTCTTTTAAAAACAGTTGATTTTTTCCTGGAGTGGTCCTTTCATGCCAATTCCAATCATTCTCTTTGTATAGCTTTCGGTGATTTGTTTAGAATTCAATTAGTGAAGCCTTTATACATGTCTATTTCTAACATGGATGCTTATATTTCTATTTTTTTTCAGCATATTCTACTAAACTGAATAAGGGTGAAGCTTCGGATTTAGACTCTGTAATCTGGCAATAGAGAGTTGGAGAGAATATCGGAAGAGTAAAAATACTTCAAAATGCTGGTAATTTGCTTGATGATGAGATACCGATTACTTCATTCCTTTCTCGTAATAGCTGGTACGTAATAAACAGTATAGGGCAAGCGTGCAACTAATATTCTTTCTGTTTTGTAAAATATTTTGAGAGTGAGTAACAATAGAATCATAAGCATGCATATTATATTGCTTGCTTGCCACGCCTGACTTTCATTCAAATTAATTATATTATTCTATAACTTTATTTTGCATTCTAATTGTTATTTTATCATATTTTTATTTTGACCATAATTCTCTTATAAATCGTTTGATTTTGTTTCATTTTTTTTCTTATATATAGATTTACAGAAATTTTTAATTTTTGTAGTCAATATTTATGGCCAAATTTTTTTTATATTTTTATTTAATATTTTTTTATAATTTTAGAGTATTTTTATATTATTTTAACACTAAATATTTTGCTATAATAATAACGTTGTAATCACAATATTAAAATAAAATAACTTTTAATTTTTACTTTTGAAATTACAAAAGAAAAATATAATCACGGTTATTTTTCAATAGAAAATTAGCTTTGCATAAGAGATATAATTTATTGTAGTATAAATTATAATTTATTTTAAAATAAAAATAATATATTAGAACACAATTTATTACAATAAAATATCTGCTTGTTATGATGATGTATTTATAACCATTTATAATATGTTTCTGGTTTTAATTAAGGAATAATTTAATAATTTTTTTTATCCTTTCAAGTATTAAAAAAAATTTTCCACATTTTAACACGAATTATTTTTTATTTCTATATATATATATATATATATAAACTCTTCACATTTTTACACTTACAAAAGAATTGGACTACTCTCTTAAGAAAGGAAGTGAAGTGCGTTAATGTTAAATTCTAAAATCTGAGTATCCTAGTTGGGGTAGAATTTGGTCATTGGGCTCTATGTTTGAGTGCATGAGTCAAGAAGAGATTTGATCATTGCTGCATAAATTAACCGAGAACTGGAACCTTTCTTCAAATGAGACCTAAACAAGTCGATACTAATTAGCATTATCGGAATGTTTGGGAAGACTGAATCTTTAATGAGGGTATTTTTTTTGGAATGCCACGTGGAACGATTTGTTATGCCAGATCTGAAATCCGTGACAAGCGGCATTGGGGTAAGGACAAGAATTTAACACCCAAATCTTATGTGTCTCTAGGAAAATCACACCAAAGTGATAGCACGAGTAGCCCGCACAATTGAACCAGGTGATCGTATCGCCATTTATAGGCACACATAATGGTGTCCTCGCTACAGTGTTCTTTTGCGATAGGAGGGTGGGATAGACTAGGAAAAAGTAGGCAGGGTGGATCCACCGGGGATAATTGATGAGACGAAGTGAGGAGGAAACTACGCCATGCGCGAACATGTACGTGATTAACGTGCAAATTGGTCGAGGATTGGGACCATTCTCGTAATGAGTTCGGCACAAATCATAATCAATTAATCTGCTCAAAAAATTGACTCTAGAATGAGGGCATTTAAGGTGCCTCACGAGCCAATCCATTGCCAAGCCTGAGACCCGTAAGAGTTGCCACCAGGCTATTGGTAGTTCTCGTAATTAATAACCTTCGTAGAAACGCTGCATTTTCTTTCCTATAGCAGAACTTAAACCTTCAAACGAAGATAATTCTAAAACTCAGGGCATTTGAATTTGCAATTAGTTTGGTGCCTACCTTTAATCTATGAATGCTGACCTCACATGTATAAATGAGGAACAACACATATACATCTTCAATTAATTTTTCCTGCACGTATGTGATAATTAATTAAGATGACATAGTTTCGTTTGTAATTAAGAGCGAAAGAGTACCAAGTAGAACCTTAGAGCAGGAATAAATTGTTCTTTGGTGTTTTGGTGGACCATTCTAATTTGTAAACGGGTATTAATTATGGTTAATTAAATGGTAGTTTGGACACAAAGCAATTAGCACCAACTCTCCACACCCATAAAATCAACAAAAATTAATTAGTGTACAAACAAGGAAGTAGTTCCACCACTATCACCAATAACAAACCCTTTGTGTCAAAATTTCACAAACTCAAAATACACTAATATAGAATAATGTCATATAATATGCACTTCACAATTCCTCCATTTTTTTATTTATTTTTTTATTTTTTCGGTGGGGAAGGGGGTTGGGGTGGGTGTGTGCATTGCAACTCTTTCACTATCCCATTTCATAGAGGGTACCCTACATTTCAAGAGGGAAATGAAGTGCAAGTATACCCCCTGCACTTAGGGCATGCAATTATTGTGTACATACTAAAATTTTCTTTCTGTTTGTTCTTGAATTTGTACAAGCTTGGCAAGGCAGAGATTTAGTAGTAGAAACAGTACTAAATATAGTGGTTTTAGAAGAAAGAGCGTTTAACAGGAGCTCTACCAACAGCTCTCATCAAATTGGCTACTTCAAGAATTCTTGCTATTTTTATTCCCTTCTTTGCTTCGGATGATGCCCTTCTCTCTTCCGCTTTTCTGTGTGCTTTTGCCACATCATTTTGCATCTTCTCTAGTGCTCTTGCTCTTTTCTCCTCTAGCTTCCTCTACACAGATTTAAGTTAATTTTTGGTAATTAATTGTGGATTAACTAGAGTAAATTAATCACAGAAGAAGAAAGTAGAGGGGAAAATGAAACGATCAATCCAATTATTTATGCTTATATTAGAGGGTATGGTATCAAGAGTTGACTTAATATATCTCTACACAAAAAATGATATAGTAAATAAGAGCATAATTAACTTTAACTATGAACCAATATGAAATTTCTTTGCACCAATGATTGATTCTCAGGTAAAGTTAAGTGAACAAATCCTCTTGGATTCTTAGTTTTTAAGCCCGCAAAATAAAAACACCGTGATTAATTTGAATAGTTATCCAATTAATCAAAATCAAACCATCGAATATACGCATGATAAAAGAGTATAGAATCTTTTACTACTTACCTCAATTTTCTTCATCCATGAATTAGCCTTTTGCACTTGCTCACTTTCCCATCCATTAATTACAGCCTCCTCTCTCTTAAACCTATTATTAATCTTTGAAATCTTGGCGTTTTGCCATGCTGATATCTTTGACTCCACCTCTTCTTTCTTCACTCTCTGCACTGAAACCTCGCCGAGACCGCCGCCGGCGCCACCACTTGTGCCAACACTTCTCGATCCCGGACCCGAGTCCAACGGGTTATTATCCGGTACTATCGCCAAAGGGTTATTTTCTTCAGGTACCTCATCTTCTCCAATCCTAGCCAACAGAGTATTACTGTTATTCATATTGTTTATAACATCACTGTCGTCGCTTTCTATAGCGGAACCTGCAAGAACTAAGGCGTTGAATTCTCTGCTCATGCTAGTAAAGTTTTCACTTGATGCAGTTTCACTAGACATGGACATGGAAGATGATGGACGGCTACTAGTTTCCCAAACTTCTCTTCTCCGTCCACAATTGATCGGCCGCGGATGAGGTGGGGTCAAAGCATGGATGTCTCTAACTGGTTCATCATCTCGATCCCGATCTTGATCTTGATCGTGATCGTGATAGTTTTCACCATTGGTGATAGCTCTTTGAGGGTTTAACATGACACAGTTTTTGTGCTAGTATTTGTGTGTTTATGTGGGGAAAGGAAGACAGAAAAAGGTGTAGAAATTGAGGAAAGAGTTAATAAGCAAAGTTTAAGCATAGTCTAACAATTTCGGTGCCAATTTTGGAAGGTATGAAGAAATATGTGCCACAAAACATATAAACGGAGAAGTCGGGAAAGATTGATGGTGAAATAAAATGGCAGTCACGTTTGATGGACTGGATTCGACTGTAAAGTAAATAGCTGGAGTCTAGAGATGAATCTATGCGAGTGAATAAAAAGGAGCTTTAGATTTTGATTGAGCTTTCTTTTCTTATTTTTTTTCAACAAATAGAATTAACCCTTTATCTTTTGTGTTTTCCTATTGTTCCCCATAATTTACAGATTTTCTTCATTTGGGTTCCCCTTGACCTTGAACACCCTTTTTGAATATTGCTCCACCACACTCTTAAATTCACTTAGATTTTATAGCTACCTGGTTATTCTTGACCAAATAAATCACAAATGACAATTTTTTTAATTTCATTTACCTTACAAAATAAATAAAATAACTCTCAAAAATTAAAATATTAAAATAATCAAAATTTTATCAAATATTTTTTTCTGAGATTTGTAAAGTTATTAGTTTGTGATTAATTTTATAAAAACTATACTTATTTTCTATACCAATATTTTTGATTTCATATAAAATATATTTAATCTTAAGTTAACAATTAAAATTAAAAATATTTTTATAAAATAAGATTTTATTTTAACAATTTCCTAATATCGTCAAACAAAATTTTAAGGACTCAAAACAAAAACTAGAAACGGTATGGTTTCTTGCTGAAGATTGTTCAAAAGAAACTAGTAACTGTAAACAATTTAGAAGATTGTTGTAAATGGTGCATTAACCTATCAAGAAATCAAGGTCATTTCAATTTACTAAGCTGAACACAGTGATAGAACAAGTAATAAGACACACAAGATAACTGTTACCAAACTTTAAACTTGACATGCAAAACAAACGTCCGAATATAAATAAATCCACTGAACCTTTAGCTCGATAGAGTTGAGTTGACAAGAACTGCAAGCAGCCGAAGGTCCAGACACTCCATCCACGACACACTGTGCACCATCCTGTCCAATTGGCCATTGGAGGTGATTAAACCCCGCATTGCATCAATCGAAGCCCTCAATTTGCTACCCCACAACACTTCAATATTGTTCTTTACTCAGAAGGATTTGAATTTTTTCTACTCTGCGTTCCAGTATTGACGCCGGAGGAACATCAAATCAGTAAGGTGATAATTGATAACATTTTACAAATCACTTTCCATTAGAGAAATATTCACCAGTGTTACAAACTCTTAACATTAAAAAACATGCTAACATTGCAAATTGACTATCATAAGAAAATAATTAATTATCTGCAAATATACACAAATTCCGTAAAATAGTTACAGACAGGAGTATCGGAGTTAAAAGGAACCCATTTTCTGAAAGGATCGGTAGGTTCCCGAACATGGGTGGCAGGTAGGAATTGGAAGAGTCCGAGAAAAATGACGAGGCCAAAAGTGAAGAACTGAAATAGTCGTTTGAGAGTCAGAGCCTGATTCAGAACTGGAGAATGGTGTCCGGTTGAATTCGGGTTGGATGAAGTTTGAAGTGTTCTTCTGCCAGCGAGTTAACACTCCAAGGTTTTGGGAGCTCTTTTTACAGTCAAGAATGTTTGCTGCTTTGATGATTTGGTATTGATGAATGAATGAACGTTACAATGCCTTTTACATTCGTATATATACAAATTTGGAAGAGGACTAAGAGTTGCCCTAGGACTAAAATGAATTCGGTATGCCAAGGATATATACAGCATTAAAGCTAAGAATTGTACAAAATAAAGTTTTGTTTGTTTTCTAATACCAGCTCCTTTTTCAGCCTGTACGATAACAAACTCTGCTGTTGATTCATTCCCTTGCCTTCTGGTACAATGTACTAGCCATGCATCCTTGTTTTGTTTGCTTGCTTAACACAGTGGCCAAGACCTCAATGGTCAGTACAAGAGGAAGGCGTTAAACTTTTGCAATCTTCTATGTTCTGCTTCATAATCTTATCTACAATTTCCCAAGTCTCATCCAGCAAGAAACCATACCATTTCCAGTTTTCATTAAGTAATAACTATAAATATAAGTATTTTGAGGTCAAATTTTTAAATACGTAAAAGTAAAGGAGCAAATCGAAATTGTTAGTGAGTGTCGGCCAAGAGATTTGGCAGGGAGCCCACCAAAATTAGGTAGTGCGTATGGACCCGTCCAACACTACACTCATTACACGGTAACAATCAAAATTCTGTTGACGGAACACACGTGGCAGATCGTCAGTGGAAACAGACCCCACCAGTGAAACCCAACGTAGATTTCTTCCATGCACGTGCTGACGTAATACCACCAGATCACAGCCACGTGTGTGGTAGCATTATGATTTCCATTTTTCAAGTTTTCAATATGCCCACGTCTCACGTGAAAAACTACTGTTATCTTTTTTCCCTTAATAAATAAATAATTATCTTTTTTTTCCTTTTAATGTAAAGACAAAAATAGAAAAAGACAACAATGGAAAGGCAATTAATAATTCTTATTATTATTTTATTACTATAAATTCAAGTGTTCGTCCATTGAGAGATGAACACGTGGATTGTTGTTAATTTGGAGCTATCTTTATGATGTAACAGAAGTGTTATAATGCGAAGGCGGAATGTGCTATGCGTCCACCATTAAGCAATAAAGTTTGGTACAGGTGTTTGCTAATCTATCGGAACTTAGGTCTCTGACTGTGACCGATTGATACAAAGTGAAGTTGGAGTCGGTGGTAATTATTACACAATTGTATACTTGATAAGCATACATTTTCATTTGATTGTTAATGTTTTAACAATTATCCTTATGTACCAATCATTTAATCATTAAAATATTAAAAGTATTTCCAATTTTTGTGAAGCCTGTTAGCAGATGAATATAACATAACCTAGAGGGGGGCGGCTAGACAAAATATTTACGGCATCAAATTGAATTGAATCAATCAATTTGATTTGATTATTGTATCAAAATGGATTTATTTTAAGGTTCAAATCTGACAACTCACTACTATCCAAATAAATCAAGATTTGGATGTCCATATGAACACACTATTCTTTTACTTTATCTATATAAAGATTAGTTGATTCAATTTGTAAAATTTTTTACAGTTATGTAACAAAATTTGAGTTTAGACCTCGCTCACACTAAATTAGGAATAAATTTGAATTTATTTTTCTATAATATCTTTAAAAATTTTAAAAGAAACTCAATAGTATAAACAAAAATAAAATAAATTTAAAATTTGGTATCAAAAATCAAACTTAAAAAATAAAAATCAAATCGAATTTAGATTGTACCACAACTTAATGGAGAAAAAAATCTAATTGAATTAAATTGGATTCGAACCATAATAAATAAAACTATATTAATAACTCAAGAATTAAATCAAACTGAGTTCAAATAATGATAAATTGAATTAAAATCAAGAGTACTATGATAAATTGAACCAAAAATTCAAAACACCTAATTTTACAAAAGAGAAAGAAATGTGAAATTTTAACTTTGTAATTCAAGAGGGTAATAAATTGAGAATTTAAAATTTTAACAATGTACAACCCAAAATCAATAATAAGCACTCATAATAAATCAAATTAAAATTAAAAGTACTATAATAAATTGAACCAAAACTAAAAATACCTTGATAGAAGCCGCCCTAATCCCTCCTTGAATTTTAAGATGAATCTTATTAATCTGTATACTTTTTTATTTTTATATACTCTTTTCATAATTCTTAAATAATAAAATTTCATAAATATACAATACGACAGCTTTAGGCCTCTATTATTATCCTACAATAGGTTTTATACTCATCGCAACACACACACATTTATATACATACATACATATATATAGAGAGAGAGAGAGAGAGAGAGAGAGAGACACACACACATACATATACATATATATATATATATGTATCTATTTCATAAGTATATATAAATATGATATGCTCATAAGATGATTTATGCGGTATGCGTTTAGTGGTTTTAATTTCAAGTATCAACTATCTATTGTACAAATCCCACGCAACGTAGGAAAAAATAAAAAAATAGAAAAATAATGAACTTATAGTTTAATGAGCAAATTTAGTTAATAAGAAAATACTTTTTTTATAAATAACTATATAATGACTTAAAGCATTAATCACATGCTAAATATTTTTTCACAGTATAATTAATAAATACACATCAAATAAGTATTCATAAGAATATATCATGCTTGGTAAATAACCTTTGCCTAAGCAAAAGACTAAAAAATATACTTGATGACCTTGTATCATTATCCGAACAGTTATAATTATATCAAAAATATATCCGACAATCTCATATTCTCATATGAATAGTTATAATCATATCTCATGACTTCATATTCTCGTTGAGGCAATCATAATCATATCATAGACATATTTAACAACCTCGTATTCTTATCTAAACAATCACAATCATAATCATATCATAGACATACCTAACGATCTTATATTCTCATCCAGGTAATTATAATTATACTCCATGGTCTCATATTCTTATCAAGATAGTTATAATCATATTATAAACATACTTGACAATCTTGTATCATCATTTGAGCAGTCATAATCATACCTCACAATCTTATATCCTCGCCAATTTTATACTCGTACTCACATTATTTCACAATAATTTATACATCAAATATACAATATAAATATGAAAATATCATTTCCTATTAAATTTATAATGCACTTGAACAAATACAATCACGTAAATTTTAATATAATATAATTATTATGTTAACAAATATAATGGTTTAAAAAAATATTCACTTATAATTCGACAATCACTTTTAGATAATTTTAAAATTTTCTAACCTTGCATTTGCTTCTAAATCAAGGTTTGAATGTTCGTGTAAACACAATATTCTTTTACTTTATCCATGCAGGGATTAGTTGATTCAATTTGTAAAATTTGTTGTAGTTATGTAACAAAACTTGAGTTTAGACCTTGCTCACACTAAATTGGGAATGAATTTGAATTCATTTTTCTATAATATCTTTAAAAATTCTAAAAGGAACTCAATAGTACATACAAAAATAAAATAAATTCAAAGTTTGGTACCAAAAATCAAATTTAGAAATTAAGAATCAAATTGAATTTCAATGGTACTACAACTTAATTGAGAAAAAAAAATCTAATTGAATTAAACTGGATTCAAACCATAATAAATAAAACTAAACTGATAACTCAAGAATTAAATCAAACTAAGTTCAAATAATAATAAATTAAATCAAAATCAAAAGTACTATGATAAATTGAACCAAAAATTGAAAGTACCTAATTTTACAAAGGAGAAAGAAATGTGACTTTGCAAGTCAGGAGGATAGTAAATTGAGAATTTAAAATTTTAACTAATATACAACCCAAAATCAATAATAAGCATTCATAATAAATCAAATCAAAACTAAAAGTACTATCATAAATTGAACCAAAATTGAAAGTACTTTGATAGAACTCACCTTGATCCCTCCTTGAATTCTGAAAAAAATTCTACTAAGCATTATACTTTCTTATTTTCATATACTTTTTTCATAATTCTTACGTAATAAAATTTTATAAATAAATAACATAACAGCTTTGGGCTTCCATTGTTATCCTACAATAGAGCTTTATTCTCACCACAACATATATATATATATATATATATATATTTTATTTATCTACATATATGTATCTATTTCATAAGTACATATAAACATAATATACTCTTAAGATGATTTATACAGTTATCCTACGGCTTTATATGATCATTCAGACAATGATGATCATATCTCACAATCTCGTATCCTCATCAAAATTTTATACTCATACTCACATTATTTTACAATAATTTATATATCAAACTTATAACATGAATATGAAAATATTATTTTTTATTAAATTTATAATATATGTTAATAAATATAATTACATGAATTTTAATATAATATAATATTAACAAATATAACAGTTTCGAAAAATATTTACTCAGTATCTGATTATCACTTTTGGATAATTTTAAAATTTTCTAACCTTATAGTCGCTCATAAAATAAAAAAGATTCAAAAATTAACTGTCAAAATTGATTTAAAAACTAATATACATTATAAATATGAGTATATAAATATTTAGTTTCATAACTACGTAGTTCACTCAATTTTTGGATGTATTTTTAACCTATCAAACATATATTTTATACTCTTTTTTTTTTGCACCATCGATATTTCTTCTTTTTTTTCTTTTTTCTTTCTTTTCTTCTTTTCTTTCTCTACTTTCTCTTTCTATTTCTCTTCTTCAATTTAGATTTCCCTTCCCTTAATCAAGATTTGTATTAATATCTATATATATATATATATATATATATATGACACTGCATGGCTAAATTAATATATATATTTTGCACTGGTTGGCCAATTAATTCACATGTCCACTTCCTTAGTTTTTTTTTAAATTTAGGCACATGTTACATACCTAGTCCTAGAAGAGAGAAAGAAATATGAAAATTTAACTATGCAATTTAGAAAGGAGGTTAATTGACAATTTAAAATTTTAATTAACCAATATGAAATTCAAAATCAATAAGAAGTAATATAAGGAGTTCTATAAATAATAGAATCAACAAGAAAGAAAAAAAAAATGTGAAGAGTTAAGATAGAAACAAACACAAGAATTTTTACATTATTCAGTAACTCTTGCCTAAGTTCATGCCTCCAAGATAATCGAACTTGAGGATTCTATTATCCACGGTCTTTCATCCTCAAAGATCTTCAATTGATTTCTAGGTGTCAACTAAATTTCTAACAATTATTTGGTTACTTTGATGCAAATTTAACCACTAACAATAATTGATATCCAATGTGTTAATCAACATTTACAATGTAGATGAGTCACCACACCTTTTTGCCAAGTGTTTCTGATCACAAATTTCAAGTATAATTGAAAAAAATAATACACTATAAAAAGCTCTCTCAAAAAATAAAGTCACAAATTTTAACTTAAATATATATTCTTGATGAATGATAGACAAATATGAGTTTAGAAACTTTAGAATACTTCAAGAGCATACAAATATGAAATTTTAAACTCAAAAAAAAAAGTTGTCAAAAAATGTTAAAAATGAATTCACATAGTTTCTAAAAAGAAAAATAGACATTATGACATATTTTACACTTTTTTAAGAAGGATACGAAATTTTGAATTTTAATTAAAAAATTGTAAATTGCACGTATTTGTTATTATTGAAGTTTCAACAATATTCAAAATTCTATATTATATTTTTACCAACATCAAAAGCTTGTGAGCCAATAAAAATTATTTTTTAAATGCATTCTAAATTGGGTCATAAAACTTTTGATATTGGTAATAATATAATCCTAAAAATTTTAAAATTAATATTAGAGCTCATGTTTGTTATACTTTTCTTGTATCAAATATACTAGTTTTATAAAAAAATAAAGATTGAAAAATACCTAAACTGTTATCTTAGAACTTGAATCATTTTTTCTTGATCTTGAACTCTCATTATGTACCATTGACTTAAGAGCATTTTGGAGATTTCTTAAGTTTGAGATGATGTTCTTTCAAAGCTCACAACTTTCAAAATCTTGGTACTAAAAAATTTAAACAATAAGGCTACAAAAAAATTTTGATTAATAAAATATACATCAATATTTGCTAATATCAAAATATATACTTATGAAACCTTATGGCCAGCAAAAGGGAGAAAGTTTTTCTAGGTGATTTTTTTTTTTCCTAATTTTGTTATACGCCAATCAATATCTACCTACTACATCTTCAACAAAAGTAATTTGATAATAATATTTAGTCAAGATTAATTTTTATTATCTGATTATATTTATATATTTTTATTTTAAGATAATTATTTTAGCCTTTATGTAATTGAGAGAAATTAGGGTTGGCAATTTGGCAAGATATTTTAGATATCTGATGATATTTAACCTTAAAAAATTATTTAATATCCAAAATTTATTAAACATTAGATAGCTTCTAGTTTTAAAATTAAATATTTAAAATTGATTGGTTATTGTTCGATATAAAACTACTGGTATACAAAATCGTAATTTATAGTAAAGTGATGAAGAGAGTTTCATCCTCAAGGGCTAATTATTTACTTTTACCAACTACTAATATTATATTAATCTCAATTTTATTGAGAGAAATCACTAAGATTGTTTATATTTGAGAATATAAATAAAAATTATAACAACAAAAATATTGAAAGAAAATAATAGAGTTGTTGTTAAATAAACAATTCAATGAAAGAAAGAAATTTCAAGAAATCAACTTCACTTAGATGACCTAAGTCGTCCAATAACCCCTTTTGATAGTCAATTAGAGTTATCTTTGAACATTATTTTACATAGGTATGTGTAAATTAATATAACAAGAATGCATCAAGAATGATGACTCTTCTTATTTAATACTACATAAGTTCTTATCAGTCTTCGATCTCTATATTAGCCTATGGTAATTTATCCAAGGGTCTATTTTACAATTCCCTCTTTCAAAAGCAAATCACAAGATATAACTAGTCTATTAGAAGTAGTAAGCTAATAATAAATCAAACAAATAAAGTAAAAAATTATTTCAAATTAGAATTGAAAAATAAATATAGTTGAAAATTAAATTACATCGTTTCCCACAATGAAATAACTTAGTTCATGCTTGAAATTAAACACAAACAAATTCGACATGATCTCACTTTGAGAATTAAGGAAATCAGACTGAAAAAAATAAAATAAAATAAAATTCATAAGCCTTGATTGATCTCTCCCGAGAATATAAAAACTTGCAACCATCCAGTTCTCTCCTCCTGTCCCTCTCTTTCTCTCCTTTTTTATTTTTTATTTTTTTCTATCCTACAATCAGTCAATTCCTTCCTGAAATTCGGGGAGAAATTTTGATTCAAATTCCCTAAGCCCACCAATCCATGCAACCCCCTCTTTTTTTCAAAAGTCATCTCTTTTCTCTCCAAAATCTCCGTTGAAAAATGTCAAAACAAATATTAAATCTAAATATTTAGTTGATTTGGTTTATTATTGGGACAAAATAATCATAGGGCTTTGTTCACCGATACTATGGTCTGCCAAGTCATAATTCTTCCTTTACTTCACATATGAAATAAATTTAAATGACAAAAAATGAAGCCTTAAACAAATAAAAATAAAAAATAAAATTGGAGTAAAATTGAACTTAAGTTTAAAATTTAGAAGTGATAAAATGTAAGAAATTATCAAGGGATTTTGAATATCAGATATCTAGTATTCAACTAAAAAAAAATTCTATTTAAAAAAATATTGTTTCTTAAATAGTAAGTTTATAAATTAATTACTCTAAAATAATATTTTTGAAATACTTAATTTTAAAAAATATTATTTAAAAATATTTTTTTTCAAAAATTATTTAAAAATAATATTTTAAAAATATTTTTAAATACTTAATTTGAAAAAAATTATTTGGAAACTTAATTTGAAAAAAAAATTAAATTATTTTGGGCAATTTCAAATATTTGAATATTTAATTAATTTTAAATACGGATATCTAATATATAATTAAGTTATAAATATTAAATATTTTAATTGAATACGAATATAAATATTTTAAAACTTTTAATTATTCTATATGTTGTCATCGCTAAGAGAAATTGAGGTTAAAATGCATCAATCGTTGCAAAACTACTATTTTCTTCTGCTTTATATCTACCGGAGATTGAAATCACTAATGAATCTTTTCTTTACTAAATTTTATTTCTTCCGAAGAATTGAATTGGTGTTGATTTGTTGATAAAAGAATCCAAATCCAAATTTGGAACGCGGTGGAGCCGTAATCCACAGATGAAAGGCAGCCTGCTTTGCTAATTACCAATTACTTGATGGGCCTCTAAACAAGCCCATCTGTCTTGTTCTCTGATAACTATGTGGGCCAAATTGGGCCTCGTGTCCTGCATTCTAATATTCTCCTTCTCCAATATTAAAATATTTTTTTAAAATTTTTTTATATAATTAAATTTATAAAAAAAATTAAAAAAACTATCAACTCTAATAATAATAATATTAAAAATATAAATTTTTATATAAATACTTTATATATAAATTTATATGATAAAATTATATTATTATCATAAATTTTGTATAATTATTTTTTTTAATTTACATAAAAATATAAGATAGGTAATAAAATATAATATTATTATCTCAATTCATACAAAAATTTGTACATATTAGTTAGGACATTGCACAAGTTACAAAGAAAAGGATATACCACGAACATGCGTTGTAATCTCTTTTTCTTATATTCCCCGTCTAAGTTTTGGAGGTTTTCTCCTCCACTATTGTTGTGCTAGAATATAATTCCTGTAAATATTATTTAAAATAATAATAATAATATTAAAATATATTGAAAATTACAATATACGTTGAAGCTTCCACTGCAAACAATTGTGTTATAAATAGTGAATGGAGTTGCATCATTGATCTTAGCCAATTCGTTCAAGTGCATGCTTTATGCTCAATTTGCAGGTCTTTTCCCACGACATCAAAAAAGTTGTAAAGCATTTCCTTTCTAAAAGCTTCTACAATTAGCCGAGAACTTGTTAATTTGGACAGCCGATGTTATCATAAAAATAAATAAATAAATAAAATTTTTAAATAAAATAATATTAATATATTTATTTATTTCATTTTATCAGTTAATTTAAATAATTTTATTAACTATATATATGGACGATGTAATAAATAATATGTCAGTGACAATAATGAATATTAAAAAATTATTTTAAACTTAGAATAAATTCATATAAGTAATGGATTCGAATTTTGTAACAGGGTCAGCCATTGAGCAAATTACTTTAGCTTGGAGAAATACCCTTCTATCGTGGGTGAGTTTTGAAGCAAAATTGGGGAAAAGCTGAAGCCTGAAGTGATCACCATTATATGCTCAACTTTCAAGCAATATCATGCTCAAAAATGTTTAAAATATTACTTAAATTGATTAATCTTCAAGTTAAAGATAATAATATTCTTAAAATAAATGCCTTGATTATTCCAAATTATAATTCTACCTCAAGTTGATGTTACAAAGTAATTATCTTCCATATGAAGCTCTTCATTGTTGGACTATATCTTGAAAAATTGTATTTTGGTTCGCTTACCAAGAAAAAATATTTTAATTATATTTAAATTAAAATAGAGTCCTTATATGTGTTTAATTATTAAGTATAATTTACGAATAATTATGTATTATTATGTATAATTTACAAATAATTGTGTACTAAAATAAAGTCCTCATATGTATTTAATTATTAAGTATAATTTATAAATAATTGTGTATTATTTTATTGTCTCTAATTATTAAAAAATTCTCTCTTAATTGAAAAAAAATAAACAAACAACCACACAAAGTCAAACGCGTGCCATTAAAATTAAAAAAATAATAATAATGATAACATAAATGTTAAGTAATCTTAGTTTAACTAACACAAAATAAAATTGTAAAATGCAATCCAACTTTAGTTTATCGTTATAAGTCTAACACTTGTCATCAATTTAAAAAACTAATTTATCAAGTAATGTTGTTTATTCTCTTTTATAAATCCATAATCAACTCATATTTTATCTGAATAGAACGTGACACTATATTTAGATCATTTTGTTTTTTTCTACAACTTTTGTTTAAAATATAAATTTTTAAACTTGTTTATAGTTCAATTAAAGTTGTGTTTCTAATTAAAATATTGTGATTAGTCTCTAAATATTATAAAGTATAATCACTAATGTTAATATATATGTAAGTGAGTAACAAAATTATCACGTTCTAAATTAAGGGGTTATATCTTTCAAATCACAACTGTTTTAGGTTGGCTAACCATTAACTATAAATGTATTGGGTGTCTAGTGAATATTTGTTGTACTAAGTAAACGTGAATACTTATCAAAGAGTAACAATAGGCATACAAATATATAAATACTCTCAAATGTAGCCTAATATTTTTTTAGTCTCGTAAAAATATAAAATATCTATTTTTATGGATGAATTTGTATAACAATGCTATTTTTTTTCAATAAAAATAAAAAATTATAAATATTTTTTAATATTTTAATTTTAAAAAAAATCTTAATTTAAATTTTTATAATTTCGCTGCTACATACATCCGCCGACTTAATGTGCCAACAATGTGAAAGATGTCCAATCGAAGAAAATTATGCATCTTTATCCAAATCAAATGTTAGATGCATCCAAACCTTAGTGAAAATAACTGTGGACATGATTGTTCACATGATTGTGGGTCTAATATTTTAGATCTAAATTAGGACACTATGTAACGACAAATTATATATACAATTATATATATATATATATAACATAATGATCTTAATGTGAATGAGCTTTTATTGATTTGCCAAAAACATTTCATCCACCCGAATATTTATGAAAATTGTAACTATTTGTTAGATGCACGATTTAAGAAAGTAATGAAAAATTAATCCTTTGATTAAAGCTCCATCAATCATAAGTTAAATGCTTGATTTGTCAAGATTTAGAGGGATTTGCCAACATAACATAACATAACATATAGTTAGATTTCGAAGATAACGATGATGCAATAAAGTAATGTTCTGTAATCTTGCACTTTATTCCAAAGCCCACTTGCCAAAGCCAAACATTTTCATTGGTTACCAATTATATGACATGATATTGGAAGTTGGCCAATTCAAGGTATCAAAAAGTCAAGATGCCATTGGTTTTCACATTGCTTTTATTTTAAAAAAGTGAAGTCTCTGTTCAATAAACGCGGTTTTGAAAAGTTAAGAATTACAAGTCTTAACTATTTATTTTACCAGCTTAATCAACATATTAGAGTTTAAGACTAATACAATGTTAATAATAATCTTGAAGTGTGACAATTCAAGTTCAAGTTCGATGACATATGGGTTGAAGTAACTTCCGTAATAACGCAAGCTATTTGATTGAAAGTAAATTCCATCCAACAACACCTCATTTAAAAAAGTGGAATTAGCAGAGCAAAAAGTCAAAAGTGGAAGACCAATTCTTCACTAACGAGAGTAGCAAAATCATTAAAAAAAAGAGTTAAAATTAATTAACTAATTAATCAATCGCTTTTTAATTTGTCTTAGGACACGTGGATTAGAATATCCATGCTAGATTCTGCAGCCCCTAAAGCCATCATAAATCAAATCTTGGACACAACAACAACAACTTCTTCTAGAAATTAATTCTATTGAATATCAAAGTGTTGTTTTCAGTAAATTACTATTTTAAATAATTAAAATAAAACTTATTTATTTGTTTTATAATATCTAATAAAATATATAAAATTACATTCAGTCTTATCCTTAATTTTCTTAGTAAATATATATATATATATATATAAATCAACAAAGTAGGGTGAGTGTAATTGAGCTATTGGTTGGGGAAAGCTTGGATGCAAGGTCATGAATTTGACATGCCAACTTCTTGAATTTAATTGGTCTCACTGATTTTGACAAAATTGGGTGCATATTCCACCGACTTAACCAACCACATGCAGATTTTAAAAAGAATTTACAAAGTCCTTGTCCCACAACTTGTGCACCATTTCTTGTAGAATTAGTCAAATTTCCATCTTCAATGTGTCCTTTCTCTCAATAACTTTGCCAGCACGCACCCTTGTTACATTGAATTCATATATATATATATATGTATGTATATTTTATAAATTTAATTATAATACATTAAATATAAGATATATATTTAATTTTTTAATTCTTATATTAATTATTTAAATTTTATATTTACATTTATAGTACATATTTTAAATTTTATATTAATTATTTTATATTTTATATTTTAATTATTTTAAATTTTATATTAATTATTTTAAATTTTTTACTTTATATTTTAAATTTTTTGTTAAGAGGTATTTTAAATTTTACATTAAAAGATATAAAATATAATAAATTCTTATTTTATATAATGTAATACTATTAATCATATAATCTAATGATCGTTTTGTTTTAGACTTGGTATTAAAAATATTTTGATATAAATAGAATATCATATGAATTTGATTTGTATAAGAGATCAAGTTATATAAATTTTATTTATATATTAGTTGTTATAAGAAAAAAAATAAATATTAGAATAAGTGATGCTGTAATTTCCTTTAAATACATTTTATAATTTTGAAATATTAAAATTATCATGCTTAAAATAGAATAAAGAGAAACAAGGAATAGGATCAAATATTCGAGTTGCCAAACAATGCCTTAGGGAGGTGCATACGTGTCATTCTCCAACACAAATAGAATCTCACTCCTTTGCCAATCACATACTAGCAAAAAATAGACCCACAAGCAGGCAACAAAACCCTACAACTTATTTCTAATCTCAAGAAAAAAAAAAAAAAAAAATTCACAAGCACCTCATAAAACAAAATAAAAATAAAATAAAATAAAATAAGAAAGAGGAGCCGGGCCACTTCTTGTATCGTTAATTGACTGCGACCCAATTGCCGCCGTTCTCGCTCCCTCTTCCTCTTTAAATGGCATTGGTCTTCTTAATTCTTGCAACTTAACTCTTCTCTTGCCACCCTTTTTATTCCTTCTTTTGATATTTTCAATACCCAAGTGCTGTTCTAGTTTGACGCAAACACAGACTCCTCCTCCGAATAGAACTTGAGATTACAAAAGAAGAATCTTTTCTTTTCCTTGGAGATTATATTCTTATATATACGTGTTTTGTTTAGCGGAAGAACGCAGAAGCTTTGCGTATTTTATTTTATTTTTTTCAGTAGGAGAGTTTTCTGCTTGTAACCCAGGTAAGAACGTGAGCTTATATATCTGTCTGTTTTCTTTTTTCTTTTAATGATTTTTTTATGCATTGGTTCTCGTTAAGAATGGTTGGCTTGATCCGTTGATTTTAGCTGGTTTTATGAGGTTTTGCTCTCTTTCTTTGATTGTCTTCCTCTTGCATGTTGATTTTTTCTTTTTGAAGTTATTGCTTTTTCTTGTTCTGTTTTTGATCGTTAATACATGATCAGAGAATTCAACTGAAAGCAAAATTGGTTACTATTGTTTTTGGAGAAGGGGATAGAGAATTTTTGTTTTTATATGGGCAATGCCTTTGGACATTCGGCTTCATTTTTCGAAGTCTTTTTTGACGTTATGATTTTCATGTTTGAATTTTTGCACACAGCTTTGTTGGTATAGACATGGGGTTGTATTGCTTGAATCTAATCTCTTCACTTTATGTCCCTTTAAGCTTGTATTATTGTTAGATCCAGGATATATGTGTACTTTTGATTTAATATTTTGCATCTCTATGTTGTATTGATCAGGGTGAATCCTGTATTCGAGTCATAGATTCTCCATGGTGAGCCTTTTTTAATCATTGTTTTCTGCTCTCATTTGCATCAATTTGACAAAAAAATAAAAATAAAAAGTGGAGAAAGATTTAGTTATCCACATGAATGCAATTCAAGTACTGTTTTAAATTAAGGTTCAAAATGCTTGGTTTTCGTGTTGGTGATCATGTATTTGTTGTTTTGTGGTCATTAGGGAGAAGCTCCAGCACTCATTGTGGATGATCTGCAGAATGGAAATGGATTTCCATGTGACTTCAGTTTAAAATCAAAAGGCTCTTGGACAAGAACTGACATTGGTGATAAAACAGTAAGATAATATGTTTTGTCATTTCGTTCTTTTTTGAGAGTCCCTTTGTGTTTGTTGTTGATCATGTCAATCATCTTGCCAATCAAAAGCTTTTTTTTGCATAATTTCTTGGCAGTATGTAATAGGCAGAAGTGATGAATCAATAGGAGTTAACATTTATGACAAATCTACAGGCCAATGGTGAGTTTGTAGCGTCAGCTATTTAGGTACTTCATTCAGGTTTTGATTTAGCATTTTGCTCCATTGATTTCTGGTAAAATTTGCAGGGTGATTCCCATTGTGCGCGGAACAGAACCCAAGCCATGTAAAGGCCATTTGGCTGTTCTCCTAAATGGAGATCGAATATTGGTTATCAAGAAGGATTCCAGCCCTGATGACTGCATTTGGTTTCTGGAGGTTAGCTGTTTAAGACCTATTTGTTAGGGTGTTTGGACCCCATAAATAAGGGTCACAGGCTGGTTTTAACTTTTGAAATCCTGGACATGCAAAGAATGATAATCAATGTTACTTATTTAGTTTTTAACCCAGAAATTACTATGTTGAAGTGACATTAATTACAAATGAACTTCACGTGTATGCCATACATTTTTTTATTTGTTTTTCCTATTTGAAAGCCTTCAAAAATCCACCATTTTTTAACCTTGTGGTGATTTCTAATTTTTTTTTTAATAAATTGTTTGATTTGTTTAAATATTGGTAGGTGGACACCCCATATGTTAAGGAGCAGAAGAAAGTGGTAGGGGCTGAAGTTGTTGCCTGGAGTAAAGGTGTGATAGGCAATACTGAGAAGCCGGTTGTTATTAGTGGTCCTTCTGGTGTAGGTAAGGGTACATTAATATCCAGGCTCACGACGGAATTTCCTACCATGTTTGGATTCTCTGTGAGCCACACAACCCGTGCACCAAGAGGAACGGAGAAGGATGGGGTGCATTACCACTTTACTGAGCGAAGTGTTATGGAGAAAGAGATACAAGATGGTAAATTCCTCGAGTTTGCCTCTGTTCACGGAAATCTTTATGGCACCAGTGTTGAAGCTGTTGAGGTGGTAGCAGATGCTGGAAAGGTAAACAACCTATCCATGTACCTTTTATCTCTAGGCATATTAATTGAGCACAAAAGTTCATTGATTATACTGAATATTAAGCATGTGACCAAATCAATCTCTCCTGTGACAAGTTGCAGCGGAACAGGAACTTTTGAATACATCAATCATAGTGTGCATATATGTAGTAGACGTGTAGGAACAGATTTGACCAGATTGCAACTTTTTCTGTTTCCAAATCAAGGAACACATCCTACTAAATCTGTCAGTATTCTTACAAGTAGTGCATGAAGCCATATTGGTTTTAAAAAAAAGGTGTAAACACCTTCTCAAGTACTGCAGGGAATCAAAAGACCTTTAAAAATGGGGTAAATTTACCTTGCACTATCTAGACATAATCAATGTTATTAAAGCATCCTAGAATATAACTAAATTAGTGGTTTTATCAAATAGGTTAAATTTGTTATTTAATCCATTCTACTCATGCCTCTTTTGGTTGAAATATTCGAGAGGTTAATCATGTAGTGAAATTGATATTAAGATTTAGGTTGGGTGATTGTACAAGGAAATATTGAGGGCTTTTTGTGAGAGAAAGTCTTCTTTAGTTGGTAAGTTGGAATATTTGTGCTTGCAAAGTTTAATTTTGTTTCTTTTTCGTGGTTTTGTTTTAGAGATGCATTCTTGACATTGATGTTCAAGGAGCAAGGTCTGTGCGGGCTAGTTCTCTTGATGCTAATTTTATATTTATATGTCCACCCTCAATGGAGAAGCTTGAGGAGCGCCTCCGTGCGAGGTTAGTACAGCTACTGACTTTGACCTATGTCATTTCTATTTTTCCCTGCAGTGGTTTTAATTTTAATATTGTAAACAGGGGGACTGAGACAGAAGAACAAATCCTAAAACGACTGAGAAATGCCGAGGCAGAGATTGAGCAAGGGAAATCTTCTGGCATCTTTGATCATATTTTATATAATGATAAACTTGAAGAGTGTTATGAGAGCCTTAAGGTAATTTGCTGCTGCTGCTGCATAAATATTTTTGTTAGTCCTTTTATATTCCTTTTTGCTATCGTATCCTGATTGAATGTCTCTGGTTCATATAGAAACTCTTGGGACTTGATGGGAGTGCAGTTGTGAACCATCAAACAAGTAAGAAAGTCCCTCAATTACCCTAACCGCTTATTTGTTGCCTTAAAATATAAGTTAAATAAATCTGAATGTCATTTCAGCACACAAAGGGATTGATTTGCAAGCTGATCATTCAGTATCAAAAGTTGATAACAAAATCATCATAAACTGTGGCACTGCAGAACTAGGAAAAGCATCAAAGAACATGTAAGTGGTCTTTTGGGTTTTTTGCGTTTATGCAATGCTTAATGATTAGACTCTCAACTAACCAAGTTCTACATAATACAGAATTGTTTTGGACACCTCCGCACTCAAAGGGGGAGCACCTGGACGTACAAGAGAGCTTCAAGTTTATATGGTTGATTCATTTTCAGATGGTTTAAATGGGGTCAGTGTGTTGAGCTAATGGTCCCCAATCCCGTGGATACTAACATGGTTTCTCATTTAAATTTTTTTCTCTAAGCTCTTCTTATATAAACAGGAAAGGTGAATCTTGATGAAGCTCTAGTTGTGATTCCATGAGACTATTGAAATTTGAGTTATCACCAATTTTTTTTTTTATTTTCACCTCAACATTCTTTGATTGTTATAGAATATAAATGACTTGTAGTTTATAAACAAATTACTATTCCCTGCATGGGCAATGAGAGATGATTCATGATTTGTGCGGCAAGAATTACAGTAAGCTAAATGAATGCTGATCCATATGAAGTAACATGTTGAACAATTATACACACAAGTAGTAGAGTTGTGAAGTGAACGATGAATTTATTGAAAACGAAAGGTAGAAATATTGCAGATAAAAACATGCACAAGCTTGTTTGTCCGATAGATAGCAGATATTATTAGAATAGTAGGAATTGGCCGTTATTGCAGTTATCAGTTTTTGAATCTTCCATGGAGCAAAAGGATATGCCAAATTGGCATGGTACTGGAATCAAAAGATTTTAGCTGGCAACAGCAATGCTTGAGGTTGAATATCTGTAGGGCTACTACTCCTTTCTGTTTATGCTTCAGGGCAGCATGCCCATTGGTCGGCTTTTGCCTCGCTGGCTTTGGTCTTGGGGGGCAAAGGAAAGCAAAGAAACATACACCCACGTAAGCTTAGAATTCTTCTTTGTTGCTTTCAATCTCAAAAAGGTTTTTGTAGTTGTTGATTTTTCTGAGGCATGTATTTCTCCACATATGTGCCAAAGCTGGGTGGGAATTTGGCCTGCTGACTGGGAGATTGAACTGAGAAGTTTCTCTGCTTAATTTACTGGCAAAATGCTATGCTATGCAATCCAATCGCATGTTCATGCAAGTTGGTCACTTTTTTTTTGTCTTTATTATCAGTCTTTTTAGGCCCCATTTTCATAATGATTACAGAATGTGTGGTCTGCCGGCCTTCTGAAGGGAAGGCCCATTTTTAACAAATAATTTAATAATAAAAAAGTATTGTTAATTAATATAATTGGTAAAAAATTATGGAGTCAAACAAGAGATGTAGGGTTTAGCCGGTTAGTTCAAATTTTGTGTTGTAAATTGTATTTGTAAAAATATTTTTTAAAAAAATTAACAATAATAAATTAATATGAAATCAAATGTCTTTAAATTTAACTTACATGAAAGCATAAAAAAATAAATAAATTTAATAGTTATGCATCACCCCAATTGAGTTTTACTTATTTAGGGCAGTGAGAATTTAAAATTAATGTCATAAAAGTTGTGTCATAAAAATTAAAATATAAAAATAAAAAATATGATATTAATCAAATTAAATTATTATTCTTTGACACATATAATTAACCGTAATTTTATAAAATTTTAAAATATTATTAAGGGTATTTAAAATTAAGGTATTGTAATTTTGAAGTCATCATTACCACAATATAAAATTATTAAATATTAAATATAATTAAGAAATTAATCAAATTATAAATTTTTAAAAATAACCGTACATATTTATTAAATCATTGATTGACCGGAACCCAACCCAACAGTTGGCATAAGAGATGAGAGGGTGGAGTATGAAAACTTGGGCCCTGGATTCTGGAACCTTATCTAACTGGGCCCCTTACAGACAGAATAGCCACTGTATTCTTCAAACAGGAAGCTTCATTGTCCTTTCCCTTCCACCACCATGTTTATCCAGTTGACCCAAAGTCTTCGTTTTTATTCTATGGGCTACGATTTTAATGGGCTTAAGACTTCATACATAGGCCGCATTTTGCCCTGAGACTCGTAAACCTAACAGACGATTGTTTTACCGCGTTATACGTACCGTGTTAGATTGGATGTTTTTTTTCTACGTGTGCTGTAATTTGTGTTTTAGTTAGTGGATTATATTGTCTCCTTGTCGACCCCAACTTACTTTATATGTTCAGAAAAATTAAAAAAAAAAAAAAATAGAGACATAAATCAATCAATTTATCACACGCAGGCCCCTGAACCTGGAAAATGGGATACCGACTTACCTTGGCCTGCTCTTTGTATGCCCCATTTTGTCTCTTTTATTGAGACTAATAGCATCGGTATAATCAAACAATTCATAAACGTCGGCAATGACCGACAAAAACACACCAATTAGATAATATAAACGAGCAGATGAAATATATTTACCAAGCAAAGAGAAAGTTTGAAAACAAAAGCAGAAATGTCAATTTGAAGCTTCACAAAGAGGAACAGAAGGATAGCATGCTTTTGATCTTCCCACCCATTTCATTTCTTTTTTTTTTTCACACAATGTACTCTCTCACTTTGTACGTCAAAGGGAAAATGTTAAAAAATAGTAATAGAACAGATAAGCCAAACATACTCCCATTTCTCTTTTCTTTCAAGTCGGTCAGGATCGTCAATGCTTTCTTACCATCTGCGGTAGTTGAAGAAATGTATCAGACAAGATGGCAGGATCTGTGGAGGGTATGAAATATACGTTCAGCTCGTACAAAGTTAATTATGAATAAATTAGGTGTAAATATGCACAATATTGGAGATCCATTCCTTGAGAGAGAGACCCTTCGCCGGCAAGTAAGAAAGGTTCATTTGATGGTTAAGGCCCTGTGTTGAGCCCTATTTGCCACCATTCTTTCATTTTGCTGCCCAAAGAAGTCTTCTCCTTCCATCTTATTATCCGAAAGTGAGTGATATTTCAATAACTGAAATCCCTGATGGTGTGGATAGAATCCACTGCCATCGCTCTCAAGATAAGTCTTGCTATTGCCGTTGGAGCACCTTTGCTCCACTTACATTAATTTTGTGCTCTTGGGGCTCTGTTACTTCTCGATGATCAGTCGATGAATCGGCACTCCAGGAATAATAGTTGCGCACAGATTCTGAGCTTGAGGAGTTTGGCAGTTGTGTTGAATCAGGTACACTAGAGCTGGTATCAAGGATTGGCATTGCCTTAGAAGCTTGACTATCAGGCTTCTTTGTATTCAAAAAACGACCCCCACAACCTCTTGCCCGCCGCATTGCATGCAAATGCCTGGACTCGTGTAGATAGGGCTGTTCAATATCACAGCAGAAATCATGCAAATTATAGTTGGAGCTAGATTTCAATATTTAATTTGGAAAATTAGAAGGAAATGATTCAACTAAACACATTCTTGCACACAAGTCTATGAACTCTACGGCAGGATGGCATAATGTTAAGTTGAACTATCAAAGAGTAATACTTCACATACCCCAAGAAGCGAAGCTTCTATCACAAGAAACATGGGATTCAATGCAGTTCAAACATTCAAAGGTATTGTCATCAATTATAAAAAACACCAAATGCATTTTGTTACAGATAGTCTCACCAGCAATACAGAATATATATGCTAGTTTCCTCTTTAAAGCAACAAAATTTCAGAGAATATATACCAGTTTCATCTATAAAGTAACAAAATTTTCTGTGGACGATTTTTTTTTTTTTTTTTTTTGTTACCACTCACCCCAATCCCATCCCAACCCACCGTGCAGCAAAACAAATTAACGAAATTCCCCTCATGTGAGGGAGAATCGATGCCTTGACCACTTGCTTTCTCGGCAAGAGACCAAACCAACTAGGTTATCTCCTCGGGGTCTCCTCAAGATGACTTCAGTATTACTGACATCCATGATAAGAGATACCACAGATCCTTCATTCTTTCAAACAGGCAGGGAAGTAAATGCACCTTATCTCACACCATCCTTCCAGTTATTCTAATATCACCAGTTGACTCAAGTGGTTAATAGGGCGAATTTTCTCTTCGATTATCTATCAAATTGATCATTCCCCTCCAATAGAAAAAGTATAATAATGCCATGTCCCCTCCAATAGAAGAAGTGCTTCATCATCTCACGAGAAGTTTCTTTATAAACTAGAACTCATTGCACATATTTAAAAACTGAAGAATTGGGGCCAGTAGCTACCTCCTCTTGAAATACTGTCATACATCATCAACAACTTCATTCAAATTTAAGAAAAATATGATTCCCATCAAGCATCATAATCCCACACGTACATCCTAGGTAATCTCGAACTGGTTTTATACCTTTAATCTCACATGAATCTTCACGAAAGCAACCACTAATGAGGCAATCAACTAAACAACCACAATCAAAAGTTTATTTAACACTTTGTTATTGCTTTCCTATACTTATATCAAGAAGGAGCTCCTCTCCCAACAAGCCCAGTCAACATGACACCTATCCATACACAAGAGCGGATGCTATGTTTTAGTTACTCTCATATCAAAGTTAAGAAAAGCTTTCTCCTGCTCCTCTTAAAAATCTAATGTAAACTCCGACCTCAATCAGAGCCTTAGGCATGGGCGGCATGACTTATAAGAAATTCTTCTGGATGTAAATAGCTACTGTTCTTTGGTGTCTATCTCATGTATTTATATTTATACCAATAACTTAGGAAAATTATTATCCTTAATCACACATTCTCTTCTAACAAATGATTTGGAAATGTAAAAATGGAAAGCATTCATTTTTTAATTTAATTCCATTTATCTTTTATATCCAGATAAGCAGCAATTCTTTTGCAGAAAATCTCAAGGCAAGCAACCGATGCTTGCATTCTTCTGCTCGTGGATTTACTAGTTACTGAAAGCTAGAATTACAAGAAACTTTCCCGTATTTCATTCATGAACTATAATATCAGAACATACTCAAGTATTCTAATCAACAAGGAGACTTGCAAAAAGAATGAACAGGAAGTACATTATAAGCAAACTGATAAACGCACGCATGCATAAATAGAAGGACATGGCAGATATTACCTTTCTAGCTTTTATCAGTTTCCTTTCCAGCTCAGCCTTGGCACGCAACTGCCTTCGTCTCAGAATTCCATGATACTGCTTGGCATTTACATAAACAGGTTCCTCTGCCATTTCAAGAGGCAATGCCATTCTAGCGGAATGCCCTCCAGCACAATGAGAATGAACCTAAAACAATATCCCGTTACTATATAACACATTCAAGGTCTTAATGCATCTATTTAAACAAAAAATCCATCTAATGTCCATGCCATGTTTGCAATCCATAGCAAGCATATCTGCATAGTCTAAATAAAAGTTATTATAAATATCTTTTTCTCTACAGATTTGACACATCTTTCAAATAGAAAATTGACAAGAGCACTGGAAGAAAATCTAAGAGATTGTTGGGGAAAGGCAGGAAGAACTTTAAAGGCCAAAGGAGAGTCTTGGGTTGGGCTTTAACCCATAAGAAGACCATTCTAACAGACAACTAAGCAACACTTTGATTTTTATTACATTTTTTTTATTCATTTCACTAAGGGTATTTTTGTCATATGATTTAAATTAAAGTTCTTAGAGTTTACAGTTGAAAAAAAAAAAAAAAAGAAAGAGGTAGCCATAAATTGACTAAGTTATCATATAGATATTTAAAAAAAAAAACCTTATGAAAGGCAAGACTAGGGTATTTTCAAAATTTCTTTCAGCTTTTCAAAGTAATCTTATATTGATTTACTTGGGCTAGGTTGAGATTTTAATCTAGAGATTCATTTAACTCAATTATGTGAGTTTGATTGGATCAAATTTTATTGTACCTCTCTTGAACTTTCAATTTTCTCCTAAATCCCAAAATTTTCCAATTTCAATCTAAAATAAACTATAATTTAAAATTGAAATCCTTAACCCCTAAATCACCTTATATACTTGTGTGTGTGTGTGTGTGTGTGATTTATTAAAGATGAATTCTAAGATTGAGAAGCAAGCCTGTAGCAGCTAGAGCTTGTTGTTGGATTTCTAATGAGGTTCTCAACAATTTGGTGCTTTTATGGAGAGGGATCAATCTCTCGCAAAATGGAGGTAACAGTATCTAACTTTCTCTCGGATTTAAATCTCACATTTGAATTTATTGTTAGTTAGATCAAAATTGTTGTTTGAAAATTTCTAAAAAAATTACAGCTCAAGGGTTGAGGTTGAGTGTCAAAGTTGGGAATTACAATGAGCTTGTCCATTCGTTGGGTGGAAGCCTAAGCTTAGACTTTTGAAAGAGAGTTTCAGTGAGAAAAAAAATGGACATTGAAAATTAGAGCCAGTAGGGTTAGAGTCCAAAATTTTGATTTTAAGGTTAGTAAAAGATATAGTTAGATTTAGGGCAAATTTAAAGCCAAGACAAGGCCAGACAAATTAGGATACAGGCAAAAACATCATGAACAGTAGGCATTCGTTTGGTTTGGGTAGCAATGGAAGTTGGGGATAATACAATACTGTGGAGAGTTTTCCTAGTATCAACCAAGAAAAATTTAAAAGCTTAGAAGAGAGTCAATTAAGACTTTCTAAGACAATGGAAGAGGTGACTACATCCTTACACAATTGACAATGACAATGAATCAATCCAACAGATCAATAAAAGAGATAAGGAGAGCCACCAATGAAGAGTTAGAGAAAATAGAATGAAAAATGGCCAAAGAAAAGAAAGGGGAGAGAGAAATTAGGCAAACTCATGGAAAGGGACCACGATCTAATATTTCGAGGCAGGGGCATTATGTGGAAGATGGGTACAAGATAAACTTGACAGAGGATGAGATAGAGAACCGAATGATGTAGATGGGAGATTTAAAAGAGAAGGTCGAGTAAAAAGTGGTGTAATAGAAGTTGAAAGATGGATCAATGAGAGAGAACCATCTCGAGCATCTAATCATAGAAGGGATCGCTACGAAGGTAGGAAGTATGATAAAGAAAAGGAGTTCAAGAATGAGGAAGAGCATATTAGCAAGGTAGGAGGTCTCATGGCTGAATAAGCCATTATGAGTAGTGAATGGATAATTGGAGAAATGATGAAGTCTATAAGGAAGAGAAAATCAGTACTATGATCAAGGACCAAAAAAACCAAAAGTAAAATTTTTCCACTTTGATGGAAGGGACCTATATGAATGGTTAGATAAAGTAGAACATAACTTCCATGTCTATGAAGTGGAGAGGGAGGATAGAGTTGCAATGGCTTGTTTTTATCTAGATGGAAAGGCTAATAACTAGTGGAGATGGATTAAGATGCCGTATGATAAAGAGGGAAGGCAACTAGAGTGGATGACATTCGAGCAAGAGTTTATGGCTCAATGGGGGCCATCACCATTGTTAATCATCATTGATAGCTAGCTTAGCTCAAAAACAAAAAAAAAAAAAAAAAAAAAAAGGTAAGTTACAAGTTTATAGCAAACAATTTTGCCAACTATAAACTATAGTCAAAGGCTGGCTAGAGAAATCATTAATGAGGACATTCATTAAGGAATTAAAGTCATGGTTAGCCAAAGAGCTTAAGTTGAAGCAACCACAAAGGTTATCAAAAGCTATAAGGATGATAGTGATTATAGCTGAGAGTTACTACATCGAGTGAAAGCTAGTTAAGGAGAACATCGGGAGAGAACTTTGCAAATCAACACTCCTTGGAAGGGAAAATAAATAGTTAAGGGAAGCACGAAAGAGACGTCAAAAGAGGTTAGGAAGCTTTCTAGAGAAGAGGTACAAGAGAGGATAAAAAAAGGCCTTGTGCTTCAAATGCAGAGAAAAAAAGGGGGCAAAGATCACCAATGTAAGGCCAACCAAATAATTGTGGCTAAGTATGGTAAGAGTAAGGTTAAGGCAGAGTTATCTCTTAATGCCATGTCAGGAGCTTCAAATCATCAATTATGAAGCTTATGGCTTGAGTAGGTAAATATAAGGTGACTTTGCTTGTAAATTTTGGGTGATCGCACAATTTTATCAATGCCAACATTGTGAGAGAGTTAAGGTTAAAAGGAGCAGTGGTGAAGCCATTTGAAGTGAAAGTGGTTAATGAAGACAAGTTTAAGTGTGAAGAGGTAGTACAAAATGTGAAGATGAATGGGCAAAAGGTTCGAATTATAACCGACTTATGTGTTCTAAACTTAGTTGGGTTGGATGTGATGTGCGATAATGCATGGTTAAAGAGCCTCGAGAATTTGACAATAAATTTCAATGTGAGGCTAATATGTTAAAGAAATTATACAAAGAAGGTACTCAATATTTTATAGTAGTAAGAGCAAGTGAAAGTTGAGAAGAAAGAGAGGTGGAAAAAAGGGTTGGAGAAAGGTTAGAAACAAAATTGCAGAAGTTGTCAAATTTAATTAAAGGGGTTATGGAGGCTCATAGGCGTGCTATTGAGGTGGTTACTAGCCAACTACTTATTAAGCACTTTGACCATCAAGTTACATTGAAAGGCAAGTCTAAATCGATGAATGTGCCACTTACCAATATGACTATTTTCAGAAAGGGGAGATTAAGCGACAAGTAGAAGAGATGTTAAAGAATGGGTTAATCAAGCCCAATACAAGCCCATTCCCATTGCCAATATTGCTAGTTAGAAAAAAAGATAGGACTTGGAGATTTTCTATTGATTATAGAACTTTAAATGAAACTATTGTAAAGAAACGATTTCCTATTCTAAAAGCAAGATATGCATAAAACAGCTTTTAGAACACATTCTAGACACTACAAATACCTAATGATGCCCTTTGGATTGTGTAATGCACCATTTACTTTTCAAACAGCCGTGAACTCAATATTCAGGCCTTATTTGAGAAAGTTTGTGTTGGTGTTCTCTAATGATATCTTTATTTATTCTAAGTCTATAAAGAAGCACTTCGTATAGGAAGAGTTAGTGCTGGGAATATTTGAACAACATCACTTCTTTATCAAAATGTCTAAGTGTGAGTTTGTGCAAAGAGAGTTGGAGCACCTTAAGCATATCATCTCAAGGGATGGAGTAAAGGTGGATGCAAAGAGATTGAAGCTATGGTAGATTGGCCATTGCCCAAGGATGTTTCAACTTTAAGAGGTTTATTGGGCCTAACAGGTTACTATCATAGATTCCTTATGAACTATTGGTTGATTGTTAGACCATTGACCACCATGCTCAAGAAAGATAACTTTGAATGGATGAATGAAGGAAAACCTTCAATGATTTGAAGAGCACTATGACTCATACTAATATTAACATTGCCTGATTTTGAGAAACCATTTAAGGTCTACATGGATCCGAGTAGGGATGGTATTAGGGCAATGTTGGTGTAAGAAAAGAGGTCTTTATATTTATTTCCAAAGTCTTGGACTCTATGTAAAAGGCTTAGAGTATCTATGCATAAGAGATATTAGCCATGGTACATGCAGTGAAAGTGTGGAGACCTTATTTATTAGGCCAAAAATTTATTATAATCATCGATCATCAGGCTTTGAAGCACTTATTAGAACAGAAAATTATGACTCCAAAACAACAGAAGTTCATAATGAAACTATTGGATTTGAGTATGACATAGTCTATCAGCTGGGAAAGGAGAACAAGATAACTAATGTCTTATCTTAAAAGGAGGGTAGTTTGATGATATGGACTATGTATGGTAAAGATAAGCCAAACTTGATAGCTCTTAGTAGGGCCGAATGGAAGATCCAAGACAAACTAAAAGAGGCTAGAGTTTAGAAAATTTGTAAAAAATTAGATGGCTATAAATTGAGAAGTGGTTTGTTATACTACAAGAGCTATGTGTATGTACCAAGAATACCAAACTTGAGAGAGAAAAACCTTGTTCCTTTTCATAATAGCAAGAAATGAGGCATTCAAGATAATTAAAGACATATGTAAAAGTTAAGCACTTCTTCTATTAGGAAGGGCTTAAGAATGAAGTGAAGACCATGTTGGCTAAATGTGATATTTGTCAAAAAGTGAAGTATGATCAAAAGGCAAAAATAGGGTTACTACAGCCGTTACTTATATTGGACAGGATTTGGGAGGATTTAATTATGGATTTTGTGGAGAGGTTAACTAGTTGTCAAGGTTTCAAGACAATTTTAGTTGTGGTGGATCGGCCAAGTAAAAGTGCACATTTTATCCCACTTAAGCATCCTTTTACAGCAAGCAATGTAACCAAAGCCCTTGTGAATAATGTGGTCAAGTTGCATGGATTCCTTAAGAGCATCATAACAGATAAGGGTAAGTTATTCATAATCTCTTTTTTGGTAAGGGCTTTTTTCTTTGCAAGGCAATAAGTTAAAAGCAAGCTTTCTTTTGTCACTTGCAGAACGATAAACAAATAAAAGTAATAAGTAGGACAATTAAATAGTACTTGCAATGCTATTGCCATGAAGACTAAACTTGGTGGAAAGAGTTTATTCCTTGGGACAATTGAATAGTACTTGCAATGTTATTGCCATAAAGAGCCAACCCGGTGGAAAGAGTTTATTTCTTGGGCTGAATATTAGTATAACACCTCAAATCGTGCTTCTATTAACATAAGTCCTTTTGAAATAATGTATAAAAGGCCACCACCAACGTTGAGCATTTATGAAAGAGGCACAACAAGGAATGAAAAGATTAAAAGGGAGTTGTTGACTAAATATGAGAACCTTGCCAAGGCAAAGAAAGAGCTTGAAAAGGCTAAGGTATGACGAAGAAGTATTATGATCTAGGGAGAAAAGAAGTGGTTTTTAAGTCAGAGGAGTGTGTAGCCCATGCTGTAACCTTAAAGGCTAAACTCTTTAAAAAGGAAGTTTAATGTGAAGTTGTTACAAAGGTACTAGGGGCCTTTTAAGTTGTTAAAGCATGTAGGAGAAGTAGACTAAATTGACATTACCACCACCTTCCATGCTATATCTGGTGTTTCATGTAACCATATTAAAGAAGAGGATGGAAAATCTTAACCTAATTGTGGAAAAGGTTAGCCTTCCATAAAGGAAGGATACTACTAAAGCTAAAAGGAGCCATTTGATATAGAAGTTGGAGGAAAGGCAGCGGAAAGAAAAAGAATTGGCAAGTGTTAGACAATATGGTGGGATTCCCAAAGAGGAAGTTTCTTGGGAGGATTATAATGACATGGTGGAGAGATTTTCAAATTTCACCCTTGAGGTTAAGAACATTCTTAAAAGGGGGAAATAATGAGAGCACTAAAAGAAGATATAAGAGATTGCTAGGGAAAACCAAAAAGAGCTAAAAAGGCCAAAGAAGGGTTTTGAGCTAGACTTTAACCTATAAAAAGACCATTCTAGTAGACAACTAAGCAGTACTTTGTGATTTTTGTTACATGCTTTTGTATTTATTTCATTAAAGGAATTTTTATCATATGTTTTAAAGTAGAGTGATTAGGATTTATAGTTAGAAAAAAAGATAAAAGATACAACCATAAATCATAAATTATTGGAGAGATATTAAAAATTGCAGAAGACAAGACTAAAGTATTTTCTAAATTTTTTTCAGTTTTTTAAAGTATTTTTATTTTAATTCACTTAAGCTATTTTGAGATCAATTTTGTAATTTTAATCTAGAGATTCATTCAACTCAATTATGTGAATTTGATTAAATCAAATTTTATCGTACTATTCTTGAACTTTCAGTTTTCTCCTATATCTCAAAATTTTCTAATTTCAATATAAAATAAATCCTAATTTGAAATTGAAAACCCTAACCTCCAAATCACCTTATATACTTGTGTGTGTGCTTGATTTATCAAAGAGAAATCCGAAGATTGAGAAGCAAGCTATAAGTGACTAGGGCTTCTTGTTGAATTTCTAAGAGGTCCTCAATATAAACATATAAATTTTCCACTCAAGAGAGTAAAGTATGAGATACCAATGATGTTGTCAACTTTTTACATTATATCTTTCAAACAATTGGATTTATTTTGTGTACATCTCAGTATAAAGTAAAAGTATGCAATTGAACTTTATTTGTACATCAAGGTTAAGATATAAGATTGGTGTAATGACCACTAATGATCCCAACAACTCTTCTTGAATAAAGAGGTGGATAACAACCTTCAGCAATAGAGTTTTACTCTTCAACATTGTCAACTTTCTCATCCTCTTTAGAATTTCTGCATGAGGTTTTTCAGAACTTAAAATACTACTCTAAGGTTTGTTCTGTTAATTTATATTTAGGAATTAATACCATCTCAACATGATACTAGAGATACTGATCAACAGTATTGTGTTCAATCCCCCCCTTCTATTGATTAAATTATAACATTGAGCAAATCATACTCATACTGGGATCCCATGACAAGTCCATTATTTAGATTTGGCCTTGCATATATATGTGTTAGAGCCTAGATAATATTTTCAGGCCCTCTCCTACACCTTAGGTTTTTTAAGTTTGATGATTTTTCAGCAAAATTTTTGGTGGCAAATCAGGATTTCAGATAACTTGCACTCAGCAATTCTAAATTTAAATTTTTTCTTAAAAAATAGTAAACTAAGTTTTAAGCTCCTAATATCACAACCCTATACATGAGTAATGAAACATATAGAAATTGATGCCATTAACTCTTTATTTTCATTTAAGGCTAGTCTCAAGTACTTCCAAATCATAAAATCACTCTTTGCCATTGGAGATATTAAACACAATAAATTTTGCATTTTAACCTTACCTTCATTCTGCTCTACCAGAGAGCCCCTCTATCAGGAAAACCAAATCAATACGTCACATATATTGTTGGCCAAATAATTACAAAAGGAAGAGAGTGATTTTTAATTTTTCCCAATTGTAGAACAAGTGAACTTCTCCCCTAAATGGATACAAATCCTAAGTTAAAAAGGAGGCCTTCAGCGAATCTATAAATGTTACAGTTGAATAATTAAGCAACTAGTTACATATTAAACAAATCTAAGAATATAAACAAGAGGCAAAAAGTTGCATACTAAAGCCTGAGGTCCATAAGCTGGCACAGCTCCCACATAATATGAATCAGAATATAGATACGATGCACATGCCTGCCAAATAAAGTTACAGGTTTCAGTTATTGCTCTATGGCAATTATGAAAATAGTGATGAAAACTGAAATGGTTAGTTTCTAATTATCTTAAATTAAGCATACTGCACTTGCAAGCATCACTAATGTTGAAAGAACTAGATAATCAACGGGTTCCAACAGCATGCAGACATGCATTTATGCATGTGAGTGAGAGAAACAGAGAGATTACAATAGAGTGGCCAACAAGTTCCAGCTGTGTAGATGGCATGAGGTATTCACCCGACAGCGGATGCATAATGGATGCAGCAAGCTGTGGCGGCTGATGTTCTCCAAATTTTCCATCTGGCCACACAAGAACTCTCTTTAGTTTCATAATGTTCATAATGTGAGGGCTATTTTTCTCACACAGGAAAAGTTATATATAATTGAGTAATTGCAACATGCAGAAACCGTTAGACAAGATATATCTTATATGTATTGGAAACCATTGACATAATACAAAATATATAGAAGAAAAACCTTTTACAGCATCAGTAGTCAAGATGGCATCCCAAAAAAAAATAAACATAAATCATTATGAAGCAATCAAAGTGGGACAGGAAACCAAAAGAAAAATCAGTTGAACGCGAAGACCTGATATCAATGAACGCATAACTTACTTATAGCACTTTGAACACATAACTCACTTATAGCACTACAAATATCCCATGTTTAACAGCAACCAATGCTATTCCATTCGGTGACCACAACCCTTCAGTAACTTCTATGAAGTTTCAATAAAATCTAACATACAAATGAACCAACCAGCTTACTTCCATTTTCAATGCTTTTATCTTGCACTCAACTAAATGAATAGACTAGTTCTTGTAGACAAAAATTGCAGACAAATACCTGCTTTTGGCACTGCAGTAATTAGCATTTCCTTGTTTGCATCAGTTCCTCCATCCATTCCACCCTCAACTCGTGATTTGCTGGTTTTGGTACCTAAAGCACCATTTATTGGCTCTCTTGGTGAAGAAATATTTGCCATGCTTTCCCTTAACATATCACAGCCGGAGACACAATCATGCCCTATACCACGCCACCGAGGTTGAGAACAGACTGTATATGAATTATTTTTGTTCACTTCAGGTTCCGGATTGTTTGTGCCGTTAGCATGGTGGTGCATGGTTCCTAATTTCTGAAAGCTATTATCTCCAGATCTACAGTGTGAAAAACAAAGAAAATTCTAAGCCATGAACAAGCATAACACTGATCAGGAGAGTGTGTTAATTTGGTGTTTGCACATGTCATTAAAATTGACATAAAATAAAGTTATTTACCTTTCAATACTATCAATATAAAAATTCAACAAAAACAGGTGCACAAGTACATATGAAGTCGAGAGAGAAACTAACAAAACAATATGTAATTTTTTGCATTGCATACAAGGAGAATTGTATAATTCAGACACTAAGTGGACTTTGCGTGGCACATAAAATGGGGAAAAACAAGGAAAAGGAACTATAAGCAAAATGTTGCATGTCTGTGTCCACATGCATGAATTTATATACAAATTGGAAAGGTGACTGCAATTTTCATTTGGACATCTATCTAAAACTACTAGATATGTCTAACAACATAAGCTGTATCTATCATGACATGCAAAACAGCTACTTTATCCAAATTGATCAAGTTGCATACGAGCAGTTCTAACTCAACTCAATCAAGAACTCAGTATGGCTTGTTTATTTAGTTAATGAACCAAGCCCAATGCACATTTTCAAGCATATATTCATATACAAACCACCCCTCAACATGCTAAATCTTGGTCCCATAGGCTGGCGAACAAGCTCAATTAGAGAATTTATGATAAAGTATGATCTAGTACACCACTTCATCTTATTCACTATCTTTTCCCATCTATTTGAAATCTAGACAATTTGTTGTTAAATTTATAACATCTACACCTAAAACATATTTTCCGAAACCGACCCTGCTTTCAGCCAAAATAGCAACATCTAACTACACAATCTCGGGATCATGGACTCAAATAGTTAAATAAGCCCAAGGGAGCCTAATAACTTGAAAACTGAAGGTCTAGTAACAGTCTACAGTAGCTTAGCTCCAATTATGTACATCCCTTTTACGTTCATACCTTTTCTTCATATCAAAATCGCTGAAACTTAGGCCAGCAACGATTTTCTTTTTTTCTCCTCATCTATCAACACTATAAAATCACCCTTTTTCTGGTGGTCATAAAAAAAATTAGTTAAAAAAAATCTGTATTAACCAACAGAAAATTCAAACAGCCAAAAGAGATGTTAAAATCTCATAAACACATAATTCTTTTTTATTTAAAAAAAAAAAAAAAGAATCCATATCGGATCACATCCCGACAACAACAAGAAGAACAAGGTCATAATAGTTAAAAATGGTCACCGTGATCGACATCAAAGTTACATGCATGCATGCATAGATAAAGTTGAATCACCTTCGATTCTCAGCTTAATAAAAAAAATAATTACAACTGCAAACACTAACAAAAATAGCTAAAAAAAAAATGAAATTAATAAGTGAAAATACTAACCAACAATTAATAAGCATATCTTTCAAAATCACTGATCGACAAAAATTTATTAAAGCAAAAATAAATAAAAAATAAGAAAAGGCGAAGAAGAATAAGAAGAAATTAACAGAATCTTCAGAACGAAACAGAAAAATTCAGAACACTTGAACCATGCATATAATCATGAAAAGAAAAGAAAAAAAAAAAACTTACTGTTACGAGTAAGAGAGGAACCCGAAATCCTGAAACTTAATGAAGCAGCACTAGTAGTAAATGATAGAGCCAAATTTTTGGATTTAAATCCTAAAAATGGAAGTTACAAATATTTCGGAAAAGGAAAAAGGAAGTAAACAAAAAGAAAGAAAGGGTCTGTATTAACGTCGTTTTCTTTTCTCCCGCCTTGAAAGAGTAGTGTGGTGTGGTGTGCTCTGTGTAGGGGGAAGTGACGAAAGAGGACCATTTTATATTCATTAAATGACGTCAGCGTCCTTTCTTTTTTTAGTATAACCAGCCACGTCATGTCTTCCCTCGTACTGAAAATCAAGTCACAACCTCCACCCAAATTGTTAGAATCGGTCATACCTAACTCACTCTCCCTCCCCCAAATTGCAAATTCATTTCAATATTTTAATTAACAGGAGGGGTAAATTCGTCATCAAAAATTATTAACCAATTAAGGAAAGGTTGATGTACTAACCGTCAAGGTTATATCAATCATCTTTCTTTTTTTTTTATTTTCATCCACTGCCGCTCAATCGTACGCCACCATGTGTCAAGCGGCCGCTAGAAAAGAACAAGAAATTGACCATTGGACCCCCAGAAGCACCGAGAGTCCACGCACGTGGTCCCTCAGTCCACGCACACCGTTGGTTGGGGTTAACGTCCCACTAACGGCGCGCAGCCGTTACGCTGTCGTGGCGTTTGGTAGCCAGGACGTTACACGACAAGCAGGGATCTTGGTGATGTGACCGTCAACGTCCACGTGTCCCACGGGAGACAAGGAGTTATTATAAGCAGCTGGGGACGCCATTGGAAAAGTGCCACGTGGGGTAGCGTGGAAACTTTGGGAAGAGAAAAGAGGACAGCTCATACGTTAGCGTGAAGGAGCAGTAAGGTTTGTGCTAGAGGACAAAAATTAAATGGGACCTGAGCTGTCATTACGCCGGAGATAATGTTAAAGTCACTTGCAGCGGAAACTCTACTGACTCACTGACATTGCTCTGTTTAAAGATTTCAAAGTCAACAGACCAATGGGAAATTACCTGCTATTTTTAAAGGAAAAATATCATTCGAAATATGCTTTCGAGTATGAAGTTATAATTTGAAATTCAGCAGTTTCATTTTCTAATGAGTATAAACAACTGATCTTTATTAATTTTCAAACAATTATTCATAATTTTTTTTTTTTTTTAATAACTCGACAAGTCTTGACTTGTAGGTGGGTTAGGTTGGGCGGTGATTCATGATTTGTGGTGGTCCTTAGATTAGCGGATTAAAATATACCTAAATAATTGATAAGAATGATATAATCGATAAATATAATTTATATCTTTTTAAAACCTTTTAAAATAGATGAGTGTAGAGTTTGATTTAGATTTTAAATATTTAAAAGTGATGAGTGTAATGAGATTATGAATTCTATTATGTTATACAAATTAAAATGTACTTAATTGTTATTAATTAGAATGAATAAAATTTAATATAATATTATATTTAATGTTGGTTTAAATTATAAAAAAAATTTAGGTAAAACAATTCTATTATGTTAGTATTATTAATGTAGTAGGATTATACAATTAATAAAAATATATATATATATTGATAATAAGTAAAAAAAAAAAAATTAAAAAAATTTTATAAATTTTTCTCACTATATTAATTGAATAGTAAAATTTTTTATTAATTTTTTTATTCATTATTATTAAATATATTTTTTTATTTTATTAAATAAATATCTCAATATATTAGTAATACTGACTTGATAATATCGTCTCATCTCAAATTTTTTTAAATTATATTATAATAATTATATAATATTATATTATATTATAATATTTTAATAGTTAAAATAGAGTAGTGTATGATTGACCCATAAATGATCACAAAGAATGACAGATTTAAATTTTTAAATTTTTAAAAATTTTAAATAAATTTTTAAAATATATCTTTATAAAACTTAATATTAAATTAATTTTTAAGTTAAATTTTAAAAATTTTGACTAAATTCATGTCCTCGAGCCACCCTTGACCACAGGTTAGCCTTGTAGTGACTAGTCTGCATTATAATACAGACCAATCCAATTCTCTTTTGGAGTCAAAGATGAAATAAATAAAATTTTATACAAGTAATGTTAGTAGCAATGAGGTGTGCCAAACATACCCAATAAGCATAAGTACCATTCAATTTAGATAGGGTTAGGACCGACCTAAATCAACCCCAAAAAAATTTAGTTGGGGTATATTCAACAACCTAAATCAAATCAAATCAAACCAATTAAATTTGATTTACTTTGATTTAAATTAAAATATTTAAAATTTTAAAATTAGATCTAAAATTCATTATTTTGTGTGTGCTAACTCTTATTATTATTATTATTATTATTATAGTTTTTCATGAAGTACTCACTACTTGCAAAAAAGTAAAAAATTTGAGACCTATTTGCTTATTTAAAAGCTAGGATTTTGGAATTCTTGTGAATCTAATTTAGTAAAATTTTATCTAATAAGATGAAAGTATTTTGAAGTTTTGATAATTTTGAATTTATTAAAATAAATAAAATATGGATTGGAGTTTTGTTTTGTTAATTTCTCTGCATTGCTTGCCTTGTAAGTAGCCCTTAAACTCTCCTATTAAAAATTTACTAAATAATTGATTAAATAAGAATACCATGTTAATTGTGAAATTTGAATACTCTTAGTCTTTTTCAATCTTTTTTTTTAAGTTTTAAAGACTAATTAATACAGGCATAAGTAATATTAAAAAAATATATATATAAATTATATTTCAACTGTTTTTACTCAAATAATTAAAATTTTATGGTATTTAAAAAATAAAAAAAACTATAAAATTCACAATATTTAATATAAAAAATTTCCTAAATGCTAATGAAAATGAAAATTTAAAATATGTGACATAATTTTAGAAAAATTATTAAACTAAAATTCTTGTATTTTATTTTTATTCTTTATAATTAGAAGTTGAGCAATTTTATAGATTGGAGATTCCTACGACCGTAAAACATACTTTAGAAGCTGATGATAAATTACAGTCCATTAATTTATGGCAGGCAAATCTTACCAAGACGGAACAGTAAATAACAATTTGGTAAGACAAAACAATTGAGCAACTCAATATTTAGGAATAACCATAAATTAAAATATCAACTCAATATAATCATGTTAAGATATTATATTTGTGTCATAATTAAGCAATTAAAGACATAATAAAGATTTTAATTAATAGTATTAATTAATCTCATCAACTATTTAAATATAAACACAGTATTATTATCAAACGAATATTGAAATACAATACAATTAATTGTATAATTAAATTTTTTTAGTGTTTTAATTGCAAAAAAATTGATATAATTTAATATTTTTACATTAATTTTTTTATTTATCATATTTTAATACATTTTTATTTATCTTAATAGTGTAAAATAAATACAATAAAACCTCTCTATAGTGATGCCTTATATAGAAATAATCTTCTTACAATCACAAAAAAAATTTTGTCTCAAATTAGGTCAGTTATAACTAAAATAAACTTCATATATTAATAAATTATAATTTTTCTAAATTATATCTAAAAAATTTTACTTTTACATAGTAATAATTATCTACATATTGCAAAAAATATGTACTACGTTACATTAAAGAAATGAACATATAAAATAAAATATGTTTGGTGCAATGATTTATGTTTTAGAATTATTATCATGTCTTTGAACTTATAAATAAGTAATAACTAACTAATATGGAAGCCTTCTATTTGAAATTAAAATATTTTTAATTTTTCAAATATGTTTAGAGTTTATTGGCATGAATTTTTTTGTATTTTCGTACTGATTTTTTATATTTTCATATCATCATTCTCAAGATTATATCTTTCTTCTTTTTGTCTAATTACAATAATAATTTTTTTTTAGTTAAAATATAAAAAATATTAATATATTCTTGATGGCATATATACCACTCATAAAGGACAGAGTCCATTACTAGGTAGTTTACTATCTTTGAAGTTTTACATTTATGTTCAACGACACTTCTTTTTAAAGGAGGTCGGGTGATCGTTTGTGTACTTCATATATTACTGTTGGGCAATACCTTAAGATCATAAGCATCTTCTAACCACTTCACAAGTTTTTTTATTTCCAACTAGGGTTCGATTATTTCATTTTTAAAACTCAACAAGAATATTTTCGATGAATTGAGTTCTTGTATTAACTTTGGATCATATGGTTAATTTGCTAGAAGATGAAAGAAAGATATCACTTGAATTAGTTAAAAATTGCATGGATTGTGTTGTACAATGTACAATATTAGTAGAGTTTACATTAAGAGAAAACATTAAAGAGAATGCAAGTGTTTAAGCATTTAAGATGACTTTGCATATTTTCAACACTATATAGATATGTATATAACCTTTTAAAATTACTTTGTCTATCTCTTCTATCAATATTTGTATATTGGATTTGATCTATTTAATTAATTAATTCCAATGTAGTACATCCCTTATTTCTATTCACTTGTATTAAGGATAATTAAACCAAAATAATAATTTTTATAATCATATCTTTAATAAATTATAACTTCCTCATAGTAATAAAATTAGTTTAGTTCTAACATTATGATTATAAAGAGATTTTATAATATAATACTATATTTAATGAATTAGAATATTATATTTTATTTATTTTAATTTCATGTACTTCTTAAAATTTAACTAATTTTGATACAAGTCTAGAAATTATCATAATGTATCATATGCATCCTTAAAATTTTAAAAATATCATATACCACCATATCAACCGACTTTTAAGTGCATTTAAATAGTGGAGATGAATAATTACAGCCACACTTCTAAAACTTTGTTTAAATAGACTTTTACCCTACATAATTTTATCACATTAGACATTCACTAAACTTTAAAAATACACTAAAAAAAAATATAAATCAAAGAAATTATTATTTTTAATAATATGTGCAATGGCATAAAATAATAATAATAATATTTTATTTTGAATATACATATTCTCTAAATAAAATAAAAAAACACACACGTACATATATAAAAAAAAAAATTTATTCAAATTTATTATAATTATTTTTAAAAAAACAAAAATTAAATAACTTCATTAGATAAAAATATTTTATAATTTATAACAAGCATCCAAAATAAAATTTTCTTATTTTCATGTATATCCAATTAGATATAACAGAGCTAAGAGTCAAAAGAGCTTCTTTAATGGTAAAAGTATTTTTGAAATGTTTGTGTCTTTCAATTATAATCGAGGAGTAGTCTCTTGAGGATTAAAAATCATTATTTTCATTCCAATGGGAGAAGCTTGAATTTTAGACTTTTAAGCATAATAGAGTTTTTTTTTTTAAATCTTTTTTATAGGATTAAATTATTTAAAATATCTTTATTTTATTTTACAATAATTTACTTCATTTTTTTGCATAACAAAAAACTTAAAAAAAATTATAAATGCAACCAAATTTTATTAAAAATAATTTACTCATAAAAACTTTACTAATAGAAAATCTATTTGAAGGAAATGTACTTGAAAATGTAATGCCAAACAAACCCTTAAAAATAAATAGCCAAACGTACACATGAAATTAAATTGTTTAACAACTCATAATATTTAGTCAAATAAAGTATTATTTTTCTAATTCAAATTTTTAAGAACTATATAATTTTTTTCAATAAATTATTTTACAACTTGTATTAATTAAAATAAAATATTTTTTATTTAAAAATAAAATTAATTAATTAAATTCATAGGATAAGATTATTTTATAACTTGTATTTCTTAATTAGAATAAGGGGTAGATGAAAACATTCATAAACACGGGGCTGGGCACAAAGCTGAAGAAATGAAAATCAAATTGAGTTAATCGGTGTGGTCAAATTTCAGTTCAGTTCTACATGTTCAAAAAATATTGTTCAATTTTTTTTTTTAATTTAGAACCAAACAGTCATCGGTTGAATTTAGTTTTTAGTGTAAAAACTAAATAAATAAATAACTGAATTAAAAATAAAAATAAAAAAGTATATAAAATTTTAAATTTTAATGTGGTGAATTGAAAACAAGACTAACTATAAGCTTACAAAGGTGTTTCTGCCACTATGATTATTCAAAAATAATTGTCTTAGCACGTATTTTGGCAAGACCCGTCTCGATCTCTTTATGGAGTCTGTGGCAAATCTTGCAATACACCACACAACCTTTTCGTAGTTTCGTAATTATCATGTAACAAAACTTTATGCAATAAATAGAAATGGTCTTATGCCTCCATCATCAACGCAAACAAACAAGGTTTCCTGCCTCTTGAAAACATATGTGCACATACATTTGTAAATATTTACATACACACGCATCTATCTGAATATATACACATAAATATGAAATACTCAAAAGATGATACTTGCGGTATTTTCTTTGGCTCCAACTAGTAGAATTATAAATTAGACAAACTCCTGTATGACCTAGAAAAAAAAAAATAGGAATAAAAAATAAATTTGCAGCTCAGTGGATGAATATAAATTTCAAAATGTTTTTTTTTTTTTAATATACAGATACATCACATATGAATATCACCAATCAACAAATCACAATTCACGTATTAAAATCTCTATCAATGCATGTATGAGCCAACCCAAGCAGAGCTAAGAAAAATCTTATCAGACTGACGGCATTTTCCACAGCTCCGGTAGAGCACAATCATAATTCATCTCATAAATATGTGAAAAACAATTCATAATGGACATAACTCAATACCCACACGTGTACCCAACATTAAGAGACAAAACCTAAAACCAATTGTATACTATTGCTCTTTTTCTGCTCAATCTTAAACTCTAAACATGACCTAAATTATAATACCCATTTAAAGTTAAGTTAGTTTTTATAAGCTTAATCTTAACCAATCAATTTTATTACATAAGTAAATTTATTTATATTGCGTTAGTTTTCACCTGGTGTGAAGGTTACAAATTAAAATTTTTGATTAAAATAATTTTCTAATCAAATAAATAAAAGAAAATATAATCCTACGTAGAAAATAAATACATATAAAACTAGAAGAAGAAAAGAAAAACAAAAATTTATATAATGGGTGACTTACTTTAATTTTTAGAACACATAATATATTAAAAAATTAAAGAGTGAGTGAAGGGGAAAAAGAAAGAGAGAGAGATTAGAAGAGAGAAAAAATTGTAGAAATAATAAGTGGTTAAACATGATAAATATTATGCATTTCTTAATTTAGTTAATTATAAGTTTATATATATTATGTAATTATTATTTTATTTTAAAAGAAAAATATTAAATTTTGACCTTATTTTATTAATTAAATTATTTAACACACATGCTCTCTCTCTCTCTCTCTCTCTCTCTCTCTCTCTCTCTCTCTCTCTCTCTATATATATATATATATATATAATTTTTTTAGTAATTTTATAGCTAAATTTAAACGTTAAATGTAAATAGTACCAAAACTTATAAATATCTTGATATCTTCTTATAATAGTTAAAATTACTATTTACATTTTTTTTGTTAGGTTATTTTTATTGCCATCATGTTTTCGACTAGAAAGTATCCTTCTAACTCTATGAAAAGAAAAAAAGTTAAAGATTAAATGATGTTACTCAATATCTAAGAGAATAAAAAAAGATAGGTAAAAAATTTAAAAAAAATTTTAATTGACATGAAATAAAGAAATGACAGTCATAATAAAAAGTGTGAATTAAACAAAAATGTTGAAAATTTGATGAATGATAATTTTGAGGATTTGATAAATAAAATTATCATCATTATTGTTTTGTAAATGCATAGATTGAATATAAAATTTAGTTAGTTATACAAATTATCATTACATTTGTAAAAACAAACTTTTCAAAACTAAAATTGAATGTTCCAAGATAAATTAAACGGATTAGCTATTGTTTATTGAAAATTCTTTTATTCAAAAATTAATTATAAAAATTTAATTAGTGATTTCATGGATAGAATTTAGAGAAGACTAATTTTTCATATGTGCTTAATTTTTGTAACTAAATTTTGATAAATTAATTCGTTAATACGAAACACATATTTTGATTACGTTGATGTAAGGTGTTTGTACTTAATTTTTAATCAAAAAATAAAATAATATAAATTTTTTATATTTTTTTATTAAGAATTACACTTTAAAAATTCGTTTAAAACTTTTTAAAACTTAAAAAGTCACCCCAGCTTATCACATGTATTTAAATCATAACATAACCAATGAATTACTCTATTTATCCCACCATAGACAAAAATTGAATAATCATTGCCATAGACACTTAATTTAGCTTAATCATCACTTTACATGTGATATTCATCACATATAATTAATTATAACATAACCAAGAAAATTAATTAATTCATTAGATTAAATTTATGTTTAATTAAAATAAAAATATATATGCAGATGATAGTATATATTTTTATTGGAAAAACAAGATAAAGAGATTGCTTATTGATTCATGCACGTGTGATCACCAGCCGCACGACCTCCTTATTTGGATTCTCTTCTACGTCCATGCACTAATTAGACAAGCTAATTGCCTAAATTAAGCTTCTTTCCGACGTATACACAGACCACCCCCTCATTTACTGGCATTATAATATAATTAATTATCCCCCACAGAGAAGACAGAGACCATTACTTAATCTAAAATATTTTTAAATATTTTCTAAAACAGTATATATTTATTTCATAATAATTCATATTCGATCAAATAAATTGAGTTATCACTTAATCTAAAAGGTTAAGTGACCATTTGACAGTGCTAATTAGTGCAAGTACTAAATTAAAATAATAAGTACTTGCTCATACGTTTGGCAATTACTTTTATACAAGTATTTGTCAACTTGAATTAGTATATAAAATTAATTTTTAAATTATAATATAATTATATATTAATTAAAATAACATTTAGAATATTTTACATGTAACATTAAGTATTTTAATTATTTTTAAAAAAAATTTGTTGTCATTGTTTTTGGTACTTTCAAGCATACTATAAATTTTAAGATAAAAATTTAAATAATAATTTTAAATTTTAATATTTTTTTATTAATAAATATGATTGCCATAATATATATGTCATGTGAATCTAAACAAGGAAGACAATGACACCTTGTAAACTCTGTATTAATTAATTATTAGTGTTCGCAGGATTCATATAAAATTATTTAAATTATAACTTAATTAATTATAGTTGTTTTTTTATAAAATAATTAGTTCAAATTTACACTAATATGATATGTTGATTTAATACTTTTATTATTTTATTTTAAATAATGGCATTATTTGTTAAACTAATCTATTAAAATCAATCTTAATTCATATACATGTGAAAAAGTTCAGAGATTGTTAATTTCACTTAATACCAAAAGTAAAATTATAAAAATGTTTGGTAAATCAATTTTTATTGACACTTGTCGATTTTATAAGAATATTTAAGAATTAATTATTCAATTTCATGATCTCAATACCATATTTAACATTGAGTAAGTGTAGACATCTTAAAATTAACTTATAATTCAATTCTAAATGATGTGATAAATGATATGACATTTATTTATTAAATATACATTTTTATAATTTGTGAAGATATTTATTATATATTTTAACTATTTACACAATAATTATTTTGTTATTTAAAAAATATTTTTAGATTAAAATTTTAAATTATTTAATATTAATTTTTAATATTTTAATCTCGTAATAATTATGACTTAAAAATTATTAGCATTTTTATAATAACAAAATTTTCTTTCAATACAAATTCTCAGCGAGAGTCGGAATGCCCACCCTAGGAAGGTGGTTTGCCATTGATTTACCACTTTGATCTAAAATTTCGAGGTTGAAAGTAGAGATTTGAATCATTACACATAAATTTCAACAAAATATATAAAAGAACTCAAAAGAGAGATTGTCACTATTTGTAGGGGACCATATTTGAAGTCACTGTGATTAACAAATTAATTGAAGATAAGAGGAAAATATTGAATCATGTATATATAGCTTCCATTCAAAAGTAACAATTTCTTTTTCTTGTTTCTTTTAAGGTTGACCCAAAAAAAAAGGGAGTTCGATATTCAGAAACAAGAAATCAAAACCAATATTGAAACTTTATTCACAAAATATGTTCCTTCCTTAATCCACACAAATCAATTTTCTTTTGAAGCCAATAAACAATCCCAAGTTGAAACCACGATGAAGTTTAATTAGCGTGCTAATGAATTCATTAACTACAAAATCAAGATCCTAGAAACAGAAATTAAACATCCAAATGAACTTTCATCTCATGCATCGAAACAATACCCTAGCTTCTCTCACAACTCAAGCTGAGATATTCCGAAAGGAAAACAAGAAGAATAGCTCTCTATCTGGAGGAGCACAGAAAGTTATTGGTGATCGATTGGTTGATGACAACTCTGAAGCAACCCTTTTCTTCGTTGGAGCTGATGGGCACGATAACTTATCAGGTATTCTGAATCTTTTAGCCTTCGAAGTTGCACAACCAGAAGGCATCACAGTATTTTCCTTACAGCATGAGCTACAAGAAGCAATAATATTATGTTGATCACCACATGAATTCTGCATTTTCTGAATGCTGCTGCAGCTTGCTGTAACAATTTCTTATTCTTCTTCCTGTAGAAGTTGATGCCATTGGGAGCTGTCTCTTCTTCTTTAAAAAACAGGAGTGAGCAAGGCTTCAAAACCTGACTGGGATTTTGCTGCAACATGGCTACAGAAATAACATTCCAAGCTACAAAGATTTAACTATTTGATAAATTGAAAAAGTCGCTGCTGTATTTCAAGTAAATCCAAACTGTCATTGCAGCAGCAAAATTACTACTACCACTGAAAATAAAAGTATAATTCAAAAGCCTACCAAATCCTAATAAGATTGCAACACTTTTTGGAGGAATACAGAGAGGACGCAGAGAGAAACAGAAGGGGCGGCTTCCCACTTAATTATATATTTATTTATATTAATTTTTCAGGGCTCGTAGCTTTATAGCAGTGAAGGTTGGACGATTGCTTTTCTGCCTTCAAAAATTGAAATTGAATAATGAGATAATGTCATAAATTAAATTAAAAATTATAGATGCATCATTGTGATAAATATTATATTATATAAAATAATAAATTTAAAATATTTAGTATTACTTTTAAAAGAAAAAATTAATATTTGTATGTTTTAGGTTAATGAACTAAATTTTCTCACTAAGCACTTATTTTTATTTAGTAATTAATGTTCAATGTTCATCTAGAGATATCCATTGAGCCGGTTTGGTCCGTGAACCGGACCAAATCAATTCCTCAAAGTTTAGAATCAAACTAACTTGTATGAACAGTAGTTTAGGATTGTCCAATTTTTAGTAAGACTTTTCGGACCATGCTAGGTCAATCTTTTGAGCCCTACTGGTTTAATGAATATTGAATCAAAGGCCCGACCTACGGATCCAAAATTATCCGAGTTTATTTTGTTTATGAACCGCCGGGTTAAATCAAAGAGCCAAGTCAATACAATCCAACGGTTCAAAAAAAAAAAATGCCTGCAAAGTTTGCAAGATTCCTTACAAAGTTTACAAGGAAACATTGCAATCTACAAAGTTGCAAAATTACAACGTCGCAATTTTGCAATGATCATCTCATCTTCGCCTAAAATTTTCTATAAATTCTTAATCACATTCATTTTCTTCCCTTAATCCATTTCTTTCACTTTATTAATTTCTCTCAACTTAATTTTCTTCATCTCAATACAATTATAATCAATTAATTCTTTTCCCTATAAAATTTAAATATTTACACCCATTTTCAGTTGTTCAAAAATTTTAGTGGAAGCAAACTACAAGCATTACAATTTCTTGTCCGTTTGAAGTTAACAATTATATTAGTATATTTAATTTAGTATTTAATATTATTATTAATTTTTAAATTTTACTTAGTATTTAATTTAATTGTTAATTTTAAATTTTTTTAGTATTTAATTTTAAAATTTTAGTTAGTATGTAATTTTGTTATTAATTTTATTCAGTATTTAATTTTGTTATTAATTTTTAAATTACTTTTGTATTTAATTTAACTAATATTTAATCTTAACTAGTATTTAATTTTGATAATTTTAGTTAGTATTTAATTTTATTAATAATTTTTAAATTACTTTAGTATTTAATTTAGTTAGTATTTAATTTTTGTTAGTATTAAATTTTGTACTTTTAGTTAGTATTTAATTTTGTTATTAATTTTTAGATTGCTTTAGTATTTAATTAAGTTACGAATTTTTAAATTTTAGTTAGTATTTAATTTTGTTATTAATTTTTTGCATTAGTATTTAATTTAGTTATTAATTTTTAAATTTTAATTATTACTTAATTTTAGTAAATTTAGTTAATATTTAATTTTGGTAATAATTTCTAAAATGGCACGCCATTTATCTTAAAGATCACATCAGTTTTCTGACTATTTAAATGAATTTATGCCCCTATTTAAATAAAACAAAAATATATAAGATGAACAACCTCTCAGTATAAATCTAATAGAATTTACCACAGTTGGCATTAGCTAGAGTTGATAACCAAAATCTAAAATTTGGCAAGTTCTTTTTTTTTTTTTTAAATTAAACTTAGAAAGGCAAGATATAAAATTTATAGTGTGATATACACACACAAAAAGGGTAATAGTTTAGGTACTCTAAGAAAACATAGATAAAAAAAATATACATGACATTTAAAAAATTTATATTTGCAAACTCTAATTAAAACAACGAGTGGGATCGTAAGTAATAATTTTCATTTTGACTCTATCAAGTTGAGAAACACGATCTGTAAATAGTGTTAGATGATCAACCATTTACAGAAAGTGAATTCCCTTATTCCATAGAAATGATACAACAACATCAACTCGCATTTAAGAAAATGCCTAAAACAAAAATAAAAGCACATGCATTAAAAAAATTTGACAAAATAAAATAAACTTTAATTGCCCTTTTTGAATTTAATAACTGTACATTTTCATTAACATGTGGCAATTAGAAAGATGTCAATAATTTGTATTATATTTGTGTTACTTACCATTAAATTAATGGCAATTAGCAGTTAAATTTTTTTATTTTTTACATAATGCAAGAGTTATTGTAAAAGCAATTATGTTCATTACACGAAATTTTAAAATTACAAACAAAATTTTTTGCATTTTATTTATTAATACATCTAATAATAATGTTGCAATTCTTACTGCAAAAAATGTAATAAAACCATTTTTAGAAAGGAAGTTCTTTTATAATAAATCTGCTTGTCATATATTGAATTTATGTGGGCAAGATGATTATGAAATAATAAAACATGTAGTTACTACAATTAGCATTGTAGTGTAACATTTGAAATGGACTCCTATAAGATACCAACAATTTAAAGAATTGTGCCATGGATAAGAGATGTTTATATGTATGAAATGAAAATTTGTACTTGATGTTTTAGACTATACTTTTAAGAATTTTATAAAGTATTAATACATTTTTTGTTTGATTTTAGTAATTAATGAAAGAACAAGCATTTAAAGAAGAGATTGGAGTCAACAAACATTGAACGAACAAAATTTTAGTGAAGAATTGTAAAATTGATAAACAATAATCAGAGAGCTCAAGGCTGCAACTTGCTATAGTAATGAACAGGAGACAAAAAGCTTAAGGTTGTGGTGCCAGAAAAATTAAGACATAGTGTAGCAACACTTATAGATAATTTTTTCAAAATTTCTTTAGTTTTTACATAAATAAAAAAGGGAAAAACATTTGTTTAAAGATGATGGCAGATTTAAGAGAAAAGGAGGACAAAATCAAGAAAAAAAAAAGCGAGAAAAACTATAGAAATGAGGACTTTAAGCTTTTAATCAACAATTTCATCTAAGTTTTATTTTTCCTTAGTTTTTGATGTGTTTAAAATGTTTAATTCAATCAATTTATTTTAGTTTCTTACATCATAAACTAAAATTATTTTTCTAGGGTTAAAATATAGCCAAACCATGATTAATAGACATTTATTTATTTAAATTGATTGAAATTGTGTCATTTGGTTGAGTATTATCTTATTCTTAATATTTTTAATTACATTATCTAGTAATTAGATGATTTAATTACATGTTTACACCTTAAAAAAGATATTGGATGTTTATGATATTGAGATAAACACCATTAAGTCTATGTAAGATAATAATATACTTACATATTTGATATAATTTGTGTATAGAATATGTAAACTTAATAAATCTCTTATTATTCGTATTTACATAAGAATATAGTAAATTAATAATTTAGGGATATTTTCATTGTTACCCTATAAAAGGTCAATGAATAAATTTAATGATTCTTTATTATCAACCATCTACTTAATATCAATTAATGAAAATACTAAACTAAATTGATATTAGTTTAGGTGAAATTGTATATCCTAGACTTTCTTTCATTTAATCACAACCCTCATTTTTATTTTACTTTAATTTGATAATTAATTTAATTAGTGAATAAAGTTAATGTTCAACTCGTTCAGATAATTATAAAAGTAGTTAAAATCTATAATTAAATTTTTATATAAATAGTCTTCGTGAAAATAATTATCAACTCATTATTGTATTACTTGTCAACAATAACGTACGCTTGCGCTTGTATATTTTTCATTTTAACCGTCAATATGGATTAAGGCCAAAAAAATTAATTCTAAATGGGCCAACTAGATGGGACTCTACATATGATATAACTAAAAATGTTTTACCTTACCAAGTTCCCGTAATGAAATTTTAGAATAATAATATAATAGATTAAGAAATAACAAATGAATAATTTGAAGTTACAAATATTATTTTAAGTTTTTACAAACATTTAAAAAAGCCATCGAACTTTTATCAAATCAATTTTATCCAAGAATGTATCACATAATTCTAATATTATATATCATTGCCTATATTTTTAAAAAATACATGGAACATCCTATAGCAATAATGTTAGTTATGGTTGAAATTTTTAAAATATTACAATAATATGTCTCTTTTATATTGTATTGCACTATATTTAAAATTATACATCAAAGTTTCTAATTGTAAAACCCTTATAAAATAATTTTATATTTTTTTATATTCAAATGATTTTAACAATTTATCCAACGAAACTCTAAGATCAATTTAACAATGTAAGAAAATTTTATCCTTGACTCTTTTAAATATTTATCAATTGTACAAGATTGAATTGTTTACACATACTTCAACATTTATTAATTATAAAGGCTTTTTTCCTATTCTTCTATTCCTATAATTTCTAGCAGTGGTTGGAATCCGTAAGCTATTGTTAAAAAACTAAGAATAAAGCTATCGTCATTCAACAAGCTCTCATATTACATGCAAGGTCTACTAGTTAAAAATGAAGCAAATTTCAATATCCTAAAGTGGTAGAAGGAAAATTATAAAATTTATCAAAGGAAAATTATAAAATTTATCTTATCTTAAAAAGAATAGTGCAAGACTTTTTAATATCACTAATATCCATAATTTCTTCAAAAAGTGCATTTAACTTGAACAGATAAATGTTAGACTCTTGTAAAAGTATGGTGGCCCTAACAAATGTAGAGACGTGAATGTGTTTTACGGATTGAGTTAACGAAAAAATGAGATAACAACTACAACACTAATCATCTTTTACAGTCAACTTTAGCAATGAATGGGATGAGGGAAACTATGAAAAAGAGGAAGAATCATGACTGTTGAATAATAGATAATTAGGATTTAATATTAGATTTAATAACACTTAGTGAAGTCAAGCCTAATATCCTTTTTATTGTAATCTTTAATTAACTATTTATTATTTTCTCTATTTATTATTAAAAAGTATGATTGAATGTAAAAAAAAAATTACGAGGTTAAGGCTAAAATTTTTTTTCATTGTAATTTTTTTATTTAATTAATAAAAAATAATACCGTGAAAAGTGATTTTTTTATAATTTAAAAATAATTTTTTTTAATTTCAATTAAAAAACATATGAACTAACCCAAAATTGATCTATTTTTGTTCCAGTTCTGATTCAATCACACAAACCATTTTGGTTAAAAAATTTTAGAATTGTGATCTAGACAAACTCTATTCATAACAATAGGCAGTCCGGTTCAGATCATAATTCCACAATTCCCAAGCTCGAACCAGATTAGACAAAACCCGCAGGTTCAAGTCCATTGACACTACTATTCATCGACACATTTATGTGTGATAATAAATAGTAATAATTTATTATTTTACTGTAATAATAGATTAAAAAATTATAACTTTTTAATATCAAATGTTACAATAATTATATAAAATATTTTAATTGTGATATAAAGACTTCAAATTTACACTTTTAAAAATTAAATATATATATATATTTTTAATTTGTAAGATAATTTTGATAAATTTAAATTAAATCAAAATTGAAAATTAGAAAATAATAAAATCATATCACTTTAGTATATCAAATATCTTGTGTTATGCAACTCGTCATCATAAAAATAATTTATAACAAATAAATATTAAGATATTCAAGTTAATGTATAATTATATAAATACACAAAAACATAGTGCTAACCTTTAATCTTTACTTACAATGGAAAAGGTACTAAAGGAGGGAAAAGAAAATAAACGGGCTTCAGTCATAACCCATCATCTCGCGGCCTCGCAGCCTGGCTCTAGGCCCAAGTTCCGTAACTTGAAATTTTCCAAGCATGGAAACTAGAGCCCATCTCAGCTGAGATTTGTAGCTAAATGCACTCTAAACGCCTTCCAAGCACTCTTTATCGTTCATAGCCCACTTACATCCTACCTAAATTCCCAGACATTACTAAATTAATTTTTAAAGTTATGTGAAGCTGCTACTTCTGGGACTTTTCTACCCAACAGAAATTGCATTTCTTGGAGTTTCTGAAGTTGGCCAAAAGCATGGAATCAAGTGTTCCATGAATGAATACTGCTACATATCAAAACACATATTCAGGAAAATTTCACCAATAAGATTCCAAATAACATTCTAAAAATTAGTAACATTGCAAATGAGCATCGGCCATATTGTCAGTCCCAAGCATGGTTAGTCCTACTATACACAAAATGGGAAGGAAAAAGCAAGGAACTCTACTATGATTTCAATGTTCAGTTGGACTATAGGAGTCCAAGCCTGACTCAGATGACTCTTCTTCCTCCGCTGATCTTTGGCATGTAAAAGGCGATGGAGCAGGATCAACGGTCAATGTCCCCTCCAGTACATTCAGTACCTCACCCATAGAAGGCCTCATACGTTCATCACTTTGAAGACACCAAAATGCGATTCTTAACACACGCTCCAGCTCATTTGGATCCACTAGACCATCCATTCTTTTATCTACTATTGTCTCTGGCCGCCCTTCCATCCACTGCTTGTATGCCCATTCACAAACAGCTTCAACTTCTTGACAACCGCTCACTATTATCAACATCATCTTGCCAAAATCTTCTACATCTTTCCCTGCAGAAGTACCATAGAAGAACACCTCGCCAAGACAAATCCCCAGGCCAAATTCAGTAACTTTGGCTTCAAAATTTTCGTCTAAGACTACATGTTTACATTTCAAATTCCCATGGCTTACAAATTCCCTACACTCTGTGTGCAAATAGCAGAGTGCCCTCGCCACACTTAAGCATATGTCTACTCTCTTTTTCCATGTCAGCTTCTTACACAGCTTAGAATCTTCTATATATTTGTCTAAAGAACCATTCTTGGCAAATTCATAAACAACATATCTATGATTGAATTCACAACAATAACCTTCCAACTTGGTAAGGTTTTTGTGATGAATGTTCCCTATCTTTGACACTGCACTTCGAAACTTTCTCTCTTCTACAGTTGCATCCAGCTCCTTGATAGCAACTGGCAGGTTGTCATGTAGCATGCCTTTGAACATCTTTGGCCCCATTTGGCACTTGAAATTCTCCGAAAGCTCCTTGATTTCACAAAAGGATAACACAATCAAGCCCTTTAATTTAGGGCCTGTAAAAGCTAATGCAGCCTTCCTCCCAATACTCTTTCTTTTTCTGTACAGCCAAAAACCAATCCCCATCTGAATTACAATAAATACAACAAACGTGCCTGAAGCTGCCCCAATTACACAAGGAACGCAAAGCGTATATGATAGTCTGAGTGGAGAAACTGGTGGTGCGTTCATTCGGAAACTGGGATCAGCAGCTAATGGGTCTGAATATAAACACTTCTTAATAAAGGACACAGAACTAACAGAGGGGTCCGAATAACCACTCACATATCCTGTTGTCAACATTCGGCATTCTGCAGTCCCCTTATTTGTGAAGGAAACAGCCATACATTGTGGATCATGGAGGCAAATATCTTTACATTGCTGTAAACTAGATTGTGAAAATGAATCATTTGCTGGGTACATTCCATATACTGACATGTGCTCAAATACAAGCCAAGTAGAACCAGATTTGCACTCGTGCTGATATGGAAGCAAACATTTTGACTTAGATGCAGATGGATACTTAAATGGGCATTTGCAGACAGGGGAGCCAGATGCATCAAATACACAGACACCCCGCTCCCCACAGGTTGCAAAGACATTGCACTGATTTTCAACAGCCTGCCAGACTGATCTCCATGACTCTGAAACTTCTACCCAGGAATACATGCGCAGATTGCCATCCGCATCTAGCCTAAGAAACCGGAAATCGACTGGGTCATCGTGATCCTCTCCAAAGACAGACCAAACAGGCTCCAAATTTTGATCCACAAGTTGCAGGGTTCCATTAGAGGTGAGAACAGCACTGAGATTCAAATGGGAAGGTCTTCCACTATTCCAATAATTAACGCTACTCTCCCATTTTAGTTGTAACTGACCCAAATCATTCATGTAAAGACTATAGTAACTTGACACTGGATCTGTGCTAGCAGCTCTAAGAGTCTTAAAAGCAGATAATTTCTGCCCTGGAAGAAGTGTATCTGATGGAGTATCAAAGCTTTGCCATAAAACATGTTTCTTGGCATCCAGTAAGACAAAATTGCCATCATCTCGGAGGACGGCTGAAGCAACAGACAGGCTTGTTTTGGTTGTCCATACAGTGATTCCCTTTAAGCCATCAAACAAAAGCAGTTGCCCATTTTTTGTAAGCTGGAAATAAGACCTATTACTGACCGCAGCATCAGCTCCAGCAACCCAAACTACTACTTGTTTGTCAACAGGAATTGATCTTGAATTGAAACGAATCCCGACACTAAACTGGTTAGGCTGATCAGAACGGTTGAAGAATCCAAGAGCAAAATTACCATTGGAGGATAACCATAAGTCATTTTCCACCACAGAAAGCTTTGAACCCAACGGAATTTGAGAAACCACAACTTGAAACAACAACAATCCAATAGAGATACCTAGCATGGAAGGTGAATTGAGGAAGAACGCTCGCTGTTGAAGCATACTTGAATATGCTTAGAGAAGCAACAGACAACAAATCAGTACAGTGACCACTTTAGACCTCTATACCAGATAAGCACATTAGAGTCACTGAATCACAATTAGCACATTAGAGTCAATGAATCACAATTAGCACATTGGAGTCATTAAATCACAATTAGCACATTATCAGGCAATAAAAGTGTTAAAAAGGTGGGCAAACGACAAAAATTTCTAGTCCAAGCATGATGCAGTATATGAAAGTATAATAACATTCAAGAAAACGACCACTTCAACAGAGATCAAAAGATTTGAACCACATTTCAATATTTAGTAGGCAAGAACAGACCAAAGCATTCCAATTTCAAGAATTCAGTGATTAAAATCAAAAAAAGGACACTGAAAAGAAGAGGAACAAATAAAAAATCAAGAGGAACTCAATATTCATTGTTTGGTACCTGAAAAGACGGTCAAGCCATCAGAAATCCAAGAAGCCAGCATAGAATACCACCTTGACTATTATAAGAGAATCCCACGTTCAACTTTAGGCCCATAGCCAAATCGCCATCGTATGAGCATAAAAACTTGACCAAAGCAACGAGTGATTGATCAATAAACATAGAATAGCATATAATTTGACCTAATCAAAAGGAGATTTGGTGATATAAGTGACCAGTAAATGATGAAAAACTGGAAAATAGTTTTCTATGAATTTGTAGGTGCAGAGAGAAAAATGGATATTGAAACTCAAAAGTAAACTTTTAGGCACAAATGGGACCCAAACCATGCCAATTACACTCACAATATAGGCAGTGCAATCACTTTCAGGAATTGTTAAAGGGAGACTTGAGAAAATTATATTGCAAGCAGATTCTCACTGGAAATTAGAAAATGATAAATTTAGAAGATATTCATGAATGTAGCGAAGTATGAACTGGCACCAACACAAAGAATCACAGATGAACTGGGTAGGTTATCATTTTTGAGTGCAACACCACCAAGATCTGAACTTTCCTTGTACAAACTTTTTCTCTGGGAAAATATGCCTCCCATGTGTTTACTGAAGTTCTTTTTTTGTTTTCTTTCCTTGGAAACTTATCCAGGACCCGCCGCTCTTTTCCCGGGAAACAAATAGAAGAAGAAAAAACTTGAACAGAAAGCTAGATTGACAAACACGAAAAAGATTTACGAAATCACACTAAGTTGGACTGAAGAGAAAAACTATGTCGCATGCTTAGTTGTTCAATTTTTTTCACCAAGATTTATATGTAAAGGACTCGGGATTTGATATGTTTTTGTGAAGAGAGTTTGTTTATGGGATCTTGAAGGAGATGGGTTTTCTGGAGAATGTGATTCGTAGAACAATGTAGCCCTGATATTTGAGGTTCAGTGACCGGAGAAGACAGTGTTCTAGAGTTGAAGCAAGGGAATGAAAAGAGAGCTACACGTACAGGAAAAGGTAAGAGGACTGTAAGTCCAAATGATTCTCCAGATTTCCTTTTTCTTATCTAAATTTAGTTTTGAATGCGTAATTTATGAGTGTAAACACCAAATGATGTACTTAAAATAGAGAAATAACATCCGATCCCTGTATTTTAAATTGTTACAAAATTTGACATAGTTTTTCTATGTATAACAAATAGGTCCCCATCTCAATTTTTTTATAACTACACATTATAAGAGATTTAAATCTATACTAATATGAAACAGTCCAAACCCGCTACATCTCTTAGAGCTTTTTTATTTTATAAATAGACAAACTATAAACCAATTTTAATACTACAAAATAATTTGTTATTTTAAAAGGATTTTAAAAAATATTTATTACAAAAAAAAATATATTTTTTATGAGTGCACATGTAAAAAAGAAAGTATTTTAGGGACCTAGATGTTGTTATCCAATTTACAAGGCTAAATTAGGGAAATACTGTTTTTATTTCAGTGACGTGGCATTACTAAATCTGGTACATACGTGATGATCACTGACCAAAAGTTTTAATCAGCGGCTACGAATAGCAAGAAAGGCAGCACAACGTGTCCCCATTTGGTATGTCATAATTAATGTAGTCAAATTCTGACAACTCCGAACCTAATCATAGGCCAATGGCCGCCTCGGAATGTCGGAGAACCGTGTTTGATCTAATACCCCTGTCTTTCGTCTAAATTACGTATCTGTCCTCGCTTCTGATAAATTGTTATAATTCCGGTTAGTACTTAACCTCTAATTTCGGCTTCTCGTATAATTCATAAATAATAATAAAATAAATCGATAATGTGTGTAAAATGCATACCTTCAATTTTTTTAATTATTCTATTTCATCTTATAATATTTTTACTGTAATTTTCTAATTTTCCATACATTATAAATTTTAATTGTTAAATATTTTATGTATTAGTATTTCAAAATACATTATATCATAATTAATTAATTATTATAATATATGTTAAATAATGTAAGCAATATCATTACTTATTTGTTAATTACAAAAATTATAGTTTAATTGACTACGGATAAATGTATGTTATAATCAATGTTATTATTTATTTATTGATTACAGTTTATAATTTATTAATTAATACTATAATAATATTTATTTGTGCATTAACGATAACATAATATTTTATAGTATCAAAAAAAGTCATCAATACCTTAAAAAGATAAAATAATTTCCTAATTGTTGCTTTTTATCTTAACACCAAAAAATAAAATATCATGTAATTGTGTTAAAATTTTAAACTTAAAAATGCGTCATTGACTCTTACAAAAAAAGTGAAACATTTTCTTAAAAATAATTATTTAAGTATAGTTTTAATTTTTTGATTCAATTATATACTTACGATTATATTATTTATCGCTTTTAAATATTTTAACTTATCACTTTTGAATATTTTAACGATAGTAAAAGGATTAAAAATTGTGATAAAAGAACAAGAGATTACCAAAATTAATTATATTGTAGGAATAAATTTTTATTTTATAAATTAATTTTATTTAAAATAAACCCTTAATTTATAGTCAATATGTTTACAAAAACACTTACAAGATTAAGAATTAATAATATGTGGTGGTTGGTAGGTATTTTGTTACAAATTGATAGTCAAATATTTTATGTATACTCTCTTATATCTCATTGACTTTGGTGTTCCTTGCAATTTCTTTTCGTTAAAAAACAAAAATGCTATAGATTAAAGTGGTCCATCCTGTGGGCGATTCAAATAAGACCATTGGATTAAGAACTGATTAAGTAAAATTCAAATCAAATTTGCTAATTAATTACTGTTCATTGAGAAATGTATGCCTTAAAAATTGCGATACTTGGTCAAGTCCAAGCTCCAAGTCCAAGGCAAAATCCCACCTACTACTATCATTCTACTTAACTCGTGTGAATGCAAGTAAAATGTGATACTAAATTGCTAAATAGCCCCACAAATAGTTTGATATGTAATCTTAATAAAGTATATATATTAAAATTTTGAAAAAAATGAATTATACTATATTATATTTTATTTTTATTTTAAATATTATTTTTTAAAAATAATAATTTTAATTTAATTTAATTCTAAATAAAATATCTTTATAATAATCAATTCAACTCATTTAGTACTATTTTTTTGACTTAATTAATTTGACATTATAATTAATGATAATATTTTGTCCATAACATTATTGAACTTTTAATTATGATTACTTTTTAAATGGCACTATGAATTTAACCTAATGTTACCATTTTTACCTTGATCTTATCTCAATTAATAGTCACATTTTGGCCTATGAGACAAAGAAATGATGCTACACCTTTAGATTTCCAACTAAATGTTAGAGAAACCTAGTTGTCACTCCACCAAACTTCATACTTCAACATGATTACCAAAGAAATTAATCAAAATATTATACATAAAAAAAAAGAGAAAATACTCAGAGAGATTGCTAGGCATAAAGGAAAAAGGAGGATGGGAGATTCCCTTTAGCTTCATTGCTTTTCCCTTTAATAATAATAAAAAAATAAGGGGGCTTTTCGGTGCATTCAATTACAATGCAAAAAGGGTACCTTCTTCCTCGAATACTCAAGAATCAATGGACCCACTTTGCATTATTTGTTGATCACATGATTTAATATAATTATCATAATAATAATAATAAATAAATAAATAAATAATCACGTGGAGCAGAGCTTTGGAACGCATCAACAACCTATTCAAGTAGTTCAACTACTAAGTTTTGTTTATCATTTTGTTAAATTAAAGAATTCTAAATAACGTTTAACTAAGAAATATAATAAAAACAAAAAAAAATTGAAAAGGAATAAATTATTTTTTAAAAATAATTTATTTACACACATCAAAGTTGTTAGGGAAGAAACCAAGAATTTGATGCAATGCTCTTATGACTTAGGGGCCTTAAATATAATTACTATTTGTAGAAAAAATTTGAAGTTCAAAACTCATAGTTGAATTCATTAATTTGCTAATCTTATTTTAAAAAATATATTTTAAATTATAATTTAAATGACGATAATAAAGAATAATTTTAGATATCTTTATTTATTTTAAAAAGTATATATGTTAAATGATATGGATAATTAGTCAAAAATTTATAAATTTACGAATAAATATTATCTCATTTGTTATATTTTTTAAATAGATAAATTTTAAAATTTCTAACGTTACTCTAATAATAAATATAAATTCACCACTCTATTCTTTAAATATGAAATATTATTTCAAATAAAATGGGTTAAATTTATTACTGGTATTGTATGATGGTATATGTACTATGTTATAAAAGTCCATTCCATTAACTTGTTGGGTTGAAATTGGGCCCAAACAATCTCTTTTTAAATTAAAATATATTTTTTTAAAATTTTATATTAATGTATATTCTAATTAAAAAATTTATTCATACAAATTTGTATGTGATGACACATTTAAAAAAGGCAGAATACAAACAACCACTATAAACAAATTGTGTACTAAATGCATATGAAATATTATATGTTTGTGTATATAAAAAGATTATATATAAATTTAATTTATAAAATATTTTTTAATTTTTAATATTTCTGTGGAATATTTTAATAAATGAGGTGGAAATATCACCGCCCTAAAATAAGAAGCACCTAATCTAAATCTAACTATGAAGAAACTGGAAAGAACACCGACTTGTTGTGTAAAGTAATTCAATGTGCTAAGCCACGAAAGCAGTGCGATTATGGATGTGATAAATATTCATAGGATCATAGCAAAAGCACAAAATGTTCATAATCGACATTAAAAAAAAAATCAAAAACCAAAAATTAATTAATTAATTAAACTGAATGGTTCATTGTTATAAAAATATTTGATCTTTTCTTTAATAAAAAAAAAAAACCAAAATACAATTTTTTTTTAAAAAAATTAATTATAGCACCATATAACACTTTATTGTTGATAATTTATTGAAATTAATTTAAAGTTAAAATTAAAAAATATATTAAAAATGCAATAATATAAAATATTAAAAATTTAAACCAATTTCAATTGGGTTAATTTGTTATTCAATTTTTTTATTTTATTTAAAATATTTTAGTTTAATTTATTTTTGTCAAAAAGTCGAACCATCATATCCTTATAGAATGTATCTCATAATGAGAATTTTTTAAATTTTATTTTTTAAAAAATTTTGAAAGATGCATGTATATTAAAATTAAAATTATTAATTAATAATATATTTAATCTCTCTTTTCACATATGCATTTTTGAATTGAAGAAGTTGATGGATAAATCTAACTCTCTTTACAATTTTAAAGAGATTGAATTTATAGGTAGCATAATTTATATTAATAACATGTATATAATTGGATGATTTCAATAAATTAGATGGGGTGTAAATAGAAAGGGATCAATAATAGCTCTTCTTATATAACGAGAGCAAAAATCTACAACCTACCCATATAACAAGTGATTCGATCCCCACATTTAGTGTGTTAAATTTTTATTATACGTTGCCTTTATAACAGATTTAATTATTGATTTAATAATTAATCATATATAGTTTTCCACATTTAGTAATAAATTTATTACTTTATTTTTTAAGAAGCAAGAGGGGTTGGTTATATGTAATCTTGCAGTCTTTGCTGTTAGGTTTTAAAATTGGAATAAGTTGCAGGCATCAAATTTTTCACATGTGTGGGCGTGGGCTGCCGCCTCCCTCAATGAGAGAAAAATTTGTCGTCCTCCTCGGCGCATGTTCAGGTAAGCTGTGAATATAATTATATGTGGAGAATGCTATAATAGGGTATTCACGTAGTCTCCTTCCATGGAAGCAGAAATTGTCGCCTTCCTTGACATGGACATATGTGATGCTATGATGGTGTATTCATGTAATCTCATGCGAGAATTACATTAGAGCAACAATATAATAGTGTATTCACACAATCTCCCTCTATGAGAGCAGAAATTATTGTCCTTCTAGACATAAGACATTTGGTTATACTAAATTATGTATTCATGTAATCTCTAGGTAAAATCTCATAAGGCAATTATAATAGTGTATTAATGAAATCTCCCAATGGAATTTTAATGTACAATAATCTAATTAATGTATGGTAAGAACAATATTTGTGGACACATGATTTTCGCCTCTAAAATGCCAACAAGCAAAACTCTTGGATGATGGATTGAAAGCTTCTTCTCCTCGAATTTTTGGTATATCTCCTCTGTTGATTTAGATGCAACTGATTTTTAGTGTTCTCAAGTTTTACTTTCATTGCCTGTGATCAAAAATAGAAATCAAGATTGCTCTTGGGCTGCCAGTGATAACCCTTCAATGCTTAAGTACATCAATAATATATGTTTAGAATAAATTTTTCTTCTAGTATTGTCTACAAGTGTAATTTGACAGCATAATAATACCGGTGGAGAAGTTTAGAATAAAAAAGGAAGTGATAACATCCTCTATGAAGTAGAAATCCCACCCCTTTTTNTGGTAGAGTGTTTTTCAGAAAGCATTTTTTATATTCTCTAGAATAATATAAAATACAAAAATATTTATTCTATTAGTAAATTTCAAAATGCCTTTATAAAATTAAACAATAAAAATCCAAAAAGAATTTTTATTTGTCATGAAAGTTATGTGAATGGACAAGAAATTATGTATACAATTTTTTTTAAATAAATTATTATTTTTATTACTAAACTATATCGATATATTTTTAATAATTGAAATTAAATTTAAAATATAAATAAGGATTTTATTGTTTGTTTGTAATAATTTATATAAAAATTATGATGCTAATGATTATTCTTTTTTATTTAAATTACTTTTATTTAAAAAATCTTTTTGACAAGATAATATAAAATAGTCATGACAATTGATGCTGGAATGAGTTGTTAAAGATTTTTATGTGCATATAAACTAATCTATACTTATTTTCATATTTAGCCTGGATATAGGTTTTAAAATTTTTAACTACGAAAATACTTTCTCATTCTTATTTATTTTTGTATGTGTGTATGTATGTATGTACGTATGTATGAAGTATACCTATTTGAGATTTGATAAAATAATATAATATAAATTTTTTAAAATTTAACAAAAAATATTTCTTAATAATATTATTTCTAATTCCTAATTAGATTAGTTAAAATAATAAAATAATTTAAATAAATATATAATTTTAATATATAAATAAATATTTAATAATATCAAAATTATTTTAAAATAAATTAATTCATAAAATTAAAAAAAAAATTGTACTACAACTATTTCTTACAAGAGTATTTTTGAAGTACATCCTTAATCTTATCTTAGTTAGATGATTAAATTATTAATTATAATTCAGTATCATGATCACATGGCTAAGCCTGACATGCATTGACTAACACGTTCCTACGATGCCTTATTTTATTATGCTCACATAAATTCTCCAAATATAAAATAAAAAATTAATTAATTAATTAATTTGATAAACGTAGGTCACATTGCTTGGACATTTAACTACCATCGTTATAAAAAAATTGCATATAATATTCAACTAAATATTATCAAATATTTTTTTTGACAAATTATTATTACAATATTGTGTTAATTGATTTTGATTATTGATGTTTAATTATTAATAAACTAATAATCGAGACGGTTAAATTGTGAGTTTATCAAATAAATAAACAAATAATTTGAGCAATTCTTTTTTCTTCTTTGTTGAGATAACATTAAATAATGCAATGGAAAAATGGTTTTGTTTTTTTATTAAAATGTAAAATATTAAATATTATCATTTTTAATAAGTTTCTAAATATTTAATTAGTAAATAGTTTTATTTATTTATAATTATAAAATAAATAAAATTATAATAATATATATATAATTAATATTTAAATAGATTTTTTATGAATGGGCTTTGTGTGCTTACCATTTAATCAAAATTTTAAATTACTAGTAAATATGTAATTTTATTTTATTTTTTTAAAATTACTTGCACTTGTTTTTTAAATGTGACTAGAATCACTTTAACATTCATCCTGTGGTAAGTTGTTGATTTGTGATGAGTTTTTGACAAAAATGAGCCAATTATCAAGCCTATTTACATTAATAGTTGGAGTTCCAAACTTCTTATATGTGAGGCTAAAAAGTTCAACTTTTAAAAAATGATGAGGGGAGAATCAGAACTTCCTTTACTTGTTATTTATAGTCTCT